>JABFIG010000043.1:0-154033 GCA_017139545.1 Ambrosiella cleistominuta | reverse complement strand
CAATATCCCCCACCCACCATGCCCGCTTTCCCCCCTGCCCCTCCTTCTCCACGCGTCGTCCTCTACCACCAAACCCACTATGACGGCTCCCGCTACGTTTCCCTCAGCCCTCTCCTCAACACCCCCACTTTTATCACCCACCTGATCCTTGCCGCCATCCATCTCAATGACACCCCCGGCGACATCACGCTCAACAATCATCCCCCTTCAGACCCCCGATTTGACCCTCTCTGGGACGAGGCCGCCATGATGCGGGCAATGGGCACCAAGGTAATGGGCATGTTGGGTGGTGCCGCGCAGGGTAGCTACCAGCAACTTTCTGGAAGCCAGGAGGACTTTGAAAAGTACTACACCCCTCTCCGCGACATGATTCGTAAATACCGCCTCGACGGTCTCGACCTCGACGTGGAAGAGGAAATCTCCCTCGAAACCATTATCTGCCTCATCGACCGCCTGCACGCCGACTTCGGCCCCAGATTCATCATCACCCTGGCGCCTGTGGCCCCCGCCTTCATTGACCCTCGTGCCAATCTCTCCGGCTTTTCCTACCCACAACTCGAGCAGGCACGCGGGCACTTGATTTCTTTCTATAATGCGCAGTTCTACTGTAACTGGGGTGATCTTGCCACTCCGACGCTGTACGACCACATCATTCTCACCGGGTGGAAACCGGAACGGGTCGTCGCCGGCACAGTGACGTCGCATGAGAACGGCGCGGGACATGTGCCCATTGATCTGCTTGCGGACGTCCTGCTGCAACTTCGGGAACGGTACCCGACATTTGGCGGGGTAATGGGCTGGGAATACTTTAACAGTCTTCCCGGGGGCAGAGACGGCCCGGATGTGTGGGTGGGATTGATGGGCGAGATTCTAGGGACCGGGGAGCTGCGGGAGGCGGCGATGGTGGAGGCGAGTGAGAGAGACCTGGAGTGGGATGCAGCGGAGGAGTAACAAGAGAAGGCCGAGCCTACGGTTTGAAACAAGGCATTTAATACTAAAGATATCAAGATGAATGCTGATACAATAACAGAAAAAAAAATACAAATTATCATTCAAGATTATAAAAACAGTGACCAATCTATCCAGTCCAAAATCCCAACCCAAGAGAAGCCCGTTTCCGTCTATACCACAACTTACAACCTAACAAATTATTTGTGATAGGTACACCATATAACATACAAATACTCACCCACTCACTCACTCACCGCTTCCTGCCCCCGGACCCCGAATTCCCTATTCCCTCCCACATCTCCTCCTCGATCAACCCCCCCCGAATCAGACTTTGCACCACTAGCTCACTGCTCATGCCTCTGACCCGGACGCCTTTGACCCCGCTGACAACTCCAGTAAATGTCATATCCTCATCCTGCCCACTCTCTCTCTTCTTCCGTCTTCCTTTTCCCCGTCCCGTCTCCTCCGGTTCTCCGCCTTCATCCATGTATACCCATCCAAACGACTCGCCTTGCCCCTCTGCCTCCTTGAGCAGATTTCTCGCCTCGACAACAGAATAAGTTCTATACACAGTTGCCCCCAAAACGTGCATTAAAAACAGGTAAAATCGCTCCTTCTCCCGCTTCTTTTCTTCCTCTCGACTCTTTTTCTTCACAAACAAGATTATCTGTCTATCCAAGAACCTCATGCGTTCGCCAATCATCTCCTCTAAGCTTGTCCCTTTTGGCTCCCACCTTGTCAACGTCCTCGACATCATGGCCCCGCCAAATACTATAGAAGCCCCGGAACTCAGTAGATACGGCACCCAGTCCACCACCTCTCCCTTTCGTAAACACACATCCACCCAGTGATATGTGACACACGGAATCCCGAGAGCTAGTGCTTGCATATACTTGACCTTCCTCGACGGTTCATCCGCGATTACGACTGTAAACCCCATCTGCTTCCCTGTCCCCGTCAGCTCTAACGCCCCGTCTGGCCCCGCCTTGGCAAATAGTTCCTCAAAACTAGTACTTAGCATTTGGCCGCCGGCATTCAATATGCGGTGCTCGATATCCCGACTGATCTCGGTCCTCCGCTCAAATTCCGCCCTTGACGCCACCAAATCTGCCGACTGGAATGCTATGGCGAACAGCATCCCCCTGAACAAACCGGAGCTTGCACCTCCGTCAACCGGGGCATATACCCACCCCTTTGCTGTTTTGCGTCCAGGTAGTCCTGCTGACTTTAACGGCAAACAGGCACTTTCTGGCTCCGGCTCTGGTGGCGTCATCATCAACTCATCATCCGAAGAATCCACCGGTGTCGATCGGGACAACGATGTCTTTCTCGGAACCCTTTTGCAACTTCCTGGGCGACCTTTTGCAGCTTCAACGTCGACCTGAAGATTCTTCAGACCCTTGGACAATGCCAATGTCCGCTTCTTTTTGTTTTGCGGTGACCCAGGAAGCAATGGCGTCTTTAACCAGCGATCCGAAGCAGGAGGCACCGTCCGCATGCGCGAAACATTATTACTCGGCTTCCTTGCCGGTGTCGGCGAAGTTGACTCCTCAATCAGTGATGGTTCCGGCGTTTTAGAATGGATAATCCGATTGGCTTGCCCTTTCTTCCTCCGAGCTGGTAATCGTGGCGGACTTCCTTCCGTCCCGGTAGGTTCCGCAGACGCATTTCGTGATTTAGACTCGGCTTCTCGTAACTTTTCTGACTTCTTACGGGTGCGGGCGGGACGGACGTTCAAGGGTCTGTCATCCATTATCTGGGTTCTAAGAACGCCGGCGGGGATGCGTGGAGGAGGTACCGGAGTGATGTGCTGAGGGATGTGGGACGCGGTATATGACTTTGGCGCGATCTTGGGTGACTCTATGGTGTCTTCGTCTTCTGATGACTGTGGCATGACTGTTGTTTCATTGTTAATTGTAGCAACTGTGCCATTCGGATCTGGCTCCGAGATACTCGAAGATACAAACTCGGCACTCTTATATTGCTGTTTGGTCTCAGTTTTCTTTCCCTTGGGTGCTCTCTTTGTGGCAGCCTGCGGATGAGATGCTTTAGTCCTTGCTGCAGCGGGTGCACTCTGTGCCACCGACGGTGTCGTATGCTCTTTTACTGAGATCTGTGTATTTGGAATCGCCTCACCCATATCCGTCAAAGGCGAAACTGTTGGGCTTTTCACAGAATGCGCCTTCAGCCAAGGCAACAACGGCAAATCATCTGAATCTACCCTCACAGGAGTCACAATCTTATTTTGCTCTGCTTCCTTGCGCATTCGGGTATCCGAAGCCGGTAATGTGCTCTCTTCATTGGCAACTTCTTCCGTCTTGTCATTGGCTGCAGGTGGCACAGGCTGCCCGGAAGATCGAGCAACTTCTACAGCAGGCTCCTCCGAAGAGCGTCTAGTCGGCACCGGGCTTATCTCGGGGACTGCTTCCTTAGCCTGCAATGCCTTCTGTCTCTGTGACAATGGCCGGCCCAGTGCCTCTCCACTAGCTCTGATAATGACCTCACCTCCTGAAGTTTGGGTCCCAGTGATAACACCAGAACCCTCATCTGACTCCAGAATTACAATGGGATCCGCTGCTTTCAGACCGCTCTTGGGCACCAGTTGCATTGAAAAGGACGATGAGACTCTCCCTGCCGGTCCCTCAGAATTCGCACGTGTCCTGTTGATATCCACTGCGGGTCCTTTGCGCCTCTTATTCCCAAAGTGATCACGTAGTGTCTGACTATCACAATCTACATCTGAGTCATCCTCAAGCATGGTCACACTAATTGACTTCCTCTTCAACTTGCGAGGCTGACTTGGCCTCCGAGCATTCAAGTAGCTGAATCGTCTCTCCCCACCATCATTCGGAGGCGATTCCGGAATAACCATCTCGTCCGGACCAAGTGACAACCGATCATATAACAAGACCTGCGTCCTAATGATCGGTGATGAGGGCAAGGTATCCAATAAAGGTATATCCCCCATGTTCTCTCCGCGTCGCCCTGAGGGTGACGAAAGGTCCATCAAAGGCGCCGGCGCAAAATTAACCGGCGACGGTCTCGAACTTGTCGGACTATATTCCTTCATCGCGCTCGGCATCTGTGGGTCACTTGCCAAAAATAATTGCGACGGCCTCACCGCTGACTGCTGCAGATGGGCAAACGGGTTGACGTTGCCTATTGGTGTCACAGGGTCTCCAAATGGCCGTCGACGGAATGGCGTTGTCCCGGGAGCCAGCAAATTAAGCTGGGGACTCGACTGAACAGTACGCCAGTTCCCTTTCGACAGTGAGGGGCCGGCATCAAAAACCGGGGACATCGGATCTGACGTCAGCGGATCGTTATAATTCCCATCATCCATCATATTTAAGTTTGCGCCAAACCCAACAGCTCCCGTATCTCCGTCCACAAACGACTCCCGAAGATCCCCCATTGTTTCATCGTCCATTGTCGCATTATAGTCTCGGTTATCGTTGACCTGTGTCGGTTCCTGCGACTCCATCATAGTCACCGTAGCCAACCGCGATCCCTGACGCGGCGTCGAATATAGTGGAGAAGCCGATGAAAGTTGCGGCAACGTCGGCAGAGATGGCCTTGTAGGCCGAGACAACGGGCCAAACGGAATATTTGACCGAGAATGCACTGGGATGGTCACAGAGGTGGTTGTGTATGTGATGGTGGATGTCGAGGTGGGGTGGCCATGGGCCAGTGTCGTCAAGGAATTATTCGGCGCGGGCTGTTGGCGGGCTGTTTTGGAGATAGGTGGTCGACAGTGTTCTTTGGGTGAATTTGGTAGATGTGGAGGATCGTCAATTTTTCGTTGTTCGTCGTCGCGCGCAAACTGTAAAAAGACAAAAAGTCAGTTACTCAGTATTTTGAGAAGGATCCTTGTCTCCCATATCACTAGTTCGTCTCAAGCAAATATCACCACGCTTCTTAGCAAGAGGGTTTCCAAGATGACTAAGATTCAAACCAAGTTCGTCATGTTTGCTGATTTTCCTTACTTTTTCTAAGCCATTTCTCCATGAATCATCTGCATCGTCACTGTTCGGATTTTTTTTTGCCCGGAAAATGGAGGCGCTGACAGCATTCTTTGCGGCACTCCCCATTGCGATGGCCTCAAAACTATTCTTCATATCAAAAACCTAGAAGTGAAGAACCACAATAAAGTCAGTCAGATGTCCTCATAATCCAGATCTAGATATTACGGCAAATTTTCCAATAATCACCTCAAACAACACCTCAGACGGACGCGCCGGCTGCTCATTGCCGCATACACAAACATCGCCCATCCGCCTGACAACATACTTCTCCTCCCCATGTCCCTCGTTCTCAATCACAAAAAGCAATATGCTTCTGCAGGTCGACTGATTTGCCTTGACCAATTTCACACGCTCAAACTCACCCCCGAAAAAGAAAATTCGGCCTTATAAGCAGCCAAGACGACCTGGCTATCCACATCTCCCTCATCAACCACGACCGAAGCCATGCTCATTCTTGCAAAACATGAAGCTCAACCTGGGTCGTCTTATCTTCGTCCCCCACTAAATGTAATCCAATCGAGACAAAATCAAACACGGATACCCAATCAACGTATATAAACAAAGAAACAAACTCTTCTAGATAATCACTAGAAAAAAATGAAAGAACGGTCGAGGTCACCTCAACTCAAAATCACTAAATCTGAAAGACGAACAAAGAAAAGGATTCAACGAGCGTCAATCATCACAAGTTGAGGTCTCACCAAATAAACCACTACCGTGACATCCTTCTTTTCCATAGCGCGCGATCGATAGTAACGGAATGCTTAATTGGGATTAATGGCTTCCTACATTACCATGTTCCCTGTTCGCAACAGGCAGCCACAGGTTAGGGTTAAGCATATGAAGAATTTACAAAAGCAAATCACGGGTATCATTCAAACTATGATAGCCATTTATGTACACATGTAAATTTCACACTTTACTTTTTTTGCGTACAAAACAAAGTATAGACACAGTTGATAATAATCATTACTGTCTCTATTACTGTTGAATCGACTGATCGCCTCATCGGCCCAGTTCCAACAATGCATGATGATGCTGAAAACGATAACGCCACCTAATGCCAGCCAAACGCCGTGATACCAAAATCCTATCAAGTAACCACTCCAAACTAAAAACAAACTAAACGTCGAAACCTAGCTCGGTCAACTCAGACTGAAACTTCACTTTCCGGCTCTGGACTCAATGATCCACCCGAATTCTTACTAGTCGCCGGACTCGTGTCACTGCCATTACCAACGTTTTCTTCCTCGGCATCTTCAGTCTTTTCTTTTTGCTTTTCACGAGCCAATAACTCTTCTTTGGTCTCAAGGTCCGCCGTTCTCATAGGCACTCCATCAACGCAATCATAGAAAAGCATAAACGCACCACCTTGGTTGAGAACTTCTTCTTCGGTACACTTGTAAACACTCTCATCACTGAGCCGCCACCAATCCTGTTGACTGTAGATATCTTCCTTGTTGATCTCTTCCAGTTCGATTGTGGAATTTCCAGGGTCCTTTTCACCCATCCGTGACTTCTCAAATGCCCCAAGTTTGTTGATTCCATTATGTTTTCGATAGCAGATGTAATGACCGTTATCATGACGTCCTTGATGAATCACCACGGCGCGCAGTTCGTAAAGGGGGCCAGATACTTTGCTGACTGCTTCGGCACCTGCAGCCATTGAAGCATTTGGTTGCGTAATCCATTGTTCCTCGTCAGTTTGAGACTTGCCAGTGGGATCTGCAGCACTTCCTAAACACCAAGGGCCGATATCAAGGTCGATGGGGAAGCGGACGGGTGCGGGGTTCTTGTAAAAGTTAAAAGTTGTCTCATCGAAAACAGAGCGATTGATGTGGACGACAAGACTTCGAGGTGGCCGACTGATAACCATTTGCTTTGTTTTAGTGGCAGAAACCTTATTTTGAGAAGCAATCTGACACTTCTCTTTCAAAGTTTTGTCCTCGAAGTCGTCATCCTCCAAAGCAGTTTCAACTGCTTTGAGCCGAGCAATGTGAGGCTCTAGATTTTCCTCTGGCACGCCACCAACCCTTAGCCTACCAATCATTGTCGATAATATTTCCTTGTTTTTCAATAGAGTGCACTTGGCACAATGGACTCCTTCGATACTCTCGATGTTAGTGAAAGCATCCAATCTCTGGTAGAGGTTACATGCATTGGGGTTCATGTCTAAATTCAATGTTAGACAGATGAACGGTTGCATTGACAACCCTTCAGAGTAGCCACACTGTATACAAGCAACACGTTGTGCGACCAACCCTTCAAGGGGGTTGCGGAACGACATCGACTCCTGTTTATCTTCACCTTTAACAATCTTCGCCCGGGCTTTAGCAGCATCGTCAACTTCGGAATCATCAGCGCCGCGCAACTTGAACCCAGGATCTTTGTTGGCAGCCGCACGTAAGATCTTGATGATTTCTTTATCAACTTCATCCAATACCTTGGAAAAATACTCTTGCGCATCCTGTTGGACGCGACTATTCATGCTCTTCAGGATAGCAGGTGTCCACAATACCCTTCCATTGTTCTCCCCACTGTTTAGATCTGCAATCAGGGATAATAGATTGAAAGCTGTAGAATCTACCGGCATGTCGGGTCCATTCTCCAGTCCTGCCAAGTACTCGGGTAACGGCGTCAACGCCGACAACCCCTGCAAAACACTATTCTGGTAGCAAGAGTTGTCCCAGTTTCCCAGACCAGGAGGCTTAGCGGTTTGCTTTTCCTTGGTGAATGGTGACGAGACAGACGACAAGCGACGGCGAGCTTGACTAACAGACGCCATTATGCCGCCTGGTTGGTTGACCCCCAGAATGCGAGCAACCGCATCACTCTTAGTGGTTTGCGACAGCGTTAATGTCATGGGTTTGTCGTTGAAGGCGGGGTTGAGCCAGCGGTCAATAATCTGGATGAAAAAGCCAGGGATGAAGAAGAGAAGAGTGTTCCAGGCAAGGCGGCGAATTGTGAAGTTATATCGGCCGATTCGGAATTCGATATGTGAAATAGAGTAAAGAATCGTAACTGAAACAAAGATGGCGCTAATTATGACGTCGAGGTCGCAGAATCGGCTAGTAGAGGTATGTGGGTCGTTGTTGTATGCTCTGCGAGTCACTCGGTGGGTTTGAATTGTTTGGTCTCGCATTCGGTATGGTGGTGATGAATAATATCGTGACATTGCTAATAAGGCGAAGACTGCGCACACAGCTTGAGGGATACCAAAGGAATGGACGAGATAGATCTATTGTTTTCGTGGAGGTGTGGGCCTTCGTGCGGTCCACTAGTTTCGCAAAGGTGAACTTGATATGATTTTGAAGGATGCCTGGCCTTTGCAGAAGGTGCTGCGATGTTTGTTGGATATATGCGCTGATAAATCACTGACAATCACTGGCGTTATATGAGCCACCGGGATTGTAACCCCAATCAATGATGGAGTGGAACAATCAGAATTGACACGGTGCAGTCGCCAAACACCGATTTTGAGGAAACTTGAATTCAAGTCTAGATCGAAGAGGAAGTGAAACTGCGCAAAGGTCGATTATGGAGATTGCTGACTCAGTTTAATAGCCAATAAGAACCAAGGCGAACAAGGCTGATTCCCTCAAAAAGCTTTTGTCTGAGCGCTGAGAGGGCAACTGATTGTAAAAATCAAATGAAGCTCTTCGAGATGGATGCGAGGTTATCAGATGCGGATGACGTTTTAGCAATGCAGGTCGTTAGGATGCGTGTTCGTCACTTGTGCAGATGTCGGGCAAAAGTATTTGCACTCTGCATTTCGCTGTGAGCTAGATCCAGATCATGCGGTCCATCTGCAGCAGCCAATCGAACGTATTCGTCGGATTTATCGCCACTCACATGCACGTTTCACATGGCCAGGTACTAGACTGTCACAGTGGCTGTCAGCGCTACGTGTAACGTCTACAGGCGCTGTAATCGCATTACTTTAGATAGAAAATGGACTCAATAGTTTGTTAGAATCCCTGTAAGCAACTGTAATTGCCATCTAGCACTACCTCGATTAAGCAGTGTAACCCGCTTTCCCAGATAAGATAAGAAAAAAAAAAATCGTAATTCCTAAGTTGATGTCGCTACAGACGACCAAGCTCGAAATCAACATGCTTCACCCCGCCTTGATAGATATTGATATTTTTCGTTTTCGTACCTGAAAATCTGCATTCATACAGACTAATACATAATGTCTAAAGGTGGTATTAAGAAGAAGAACAGAGGTATGTTTTTCACCCACCCCAATCATTCCAATCCACCCTACTGACACCCCCCACTAGAGCCCTCTACTCACTCTCGTGCCGCCCGCCGCGAAGCCTCCCCCAGTCTCGACGCCGGCCGCACCATCCGCGAAGCCTCCTCTGTGCCCCCCAATAAATCTGATCTTCGCCCCTCTGTTCTTGCCATCCACCACAATGCCGGCGTTTCCAAAAAATCTTCTCACAGAAAATCTATCAAGACCTCTAAACAACGCCGCCGTCAAGAGCGTGGTATTGACAGAGCGGAGGCAGTTGCTGATATCACGGCGAGGAAAATTGAAAAGAGTTTAGCGCAGGAGAAGTCGGTTAAGGGACGGAAAACAACCTGGGACGACGTCAACAAAACTTTCAAGGTGAATGCGACTAAGTTTAGGTTTGATTTATTGGGCGAGGATAATGGAGAAGATGATGTCAATACTGTTGTCACCAAAAAGAATGTCTTTGCCGCTATCCCCTCTGAAATTGATATGGATGCTGGTGTTGAAATCATTGATGACGCTACTCTCACTGTTACTGAGCAAGCCGTTGAGGAAGTTGTTGAGATGAAGGATGAGGATGAGGAAATATTGTAAATTGCACTGCATCTGTCAATTTACTACTTTCGTTTATCTTTTTGTCCTCTATTGTGACATCATGCATTGTAGGCACATACATTCATTATATTTGGGACAAAGGGAAAATACCTTACAATGTTTTTTTTTGAGGAATTGGCGTTAGGGTTAAGGGGAAAATATGTTCTATGATATTCAATAAACTTTGTCATTTTTTTTCTTCTGTATCTTATGTACCAGCAACCTCCCGTAAAAAAGTGAACCATTATTACCTATATTTTAACCGTAACTATTCATGTGATTATCTTCCAAAGCCTTTACTCCAGATCTGGTACCGGATCCTCGGCACTTTTCCCTATCGCAGTACCTTTTTTTCTCGCCTCTTTGGCTGCCCGACCCTCTTTAATAATCTCTTCCTGTCTTTTCTTGCCTTCTTCAGTAGTGGTATCCACAAGCTCATTGACACCAAGGATACCAGCATTTCCCAACTTCTCAACAACAACCTCAGCCTCCTCAACCTTCATTTTACCCAAGACCTTATTGACCTTGTCCAGATCACCAGTCTCCAGGGCTGTCCGCATCTCGGGAGTGAAACTCTCAAAAATAGCCCTGGCCGCCTGTACCTCTGGATCAGTGCTACTCGTAGGCGGTACATCAATAGCGATCTCTGTACCCGGTTCCACAGCCTGCAGTTGGATCTGCTCGACCTCCTGAGGTTCAGCTGCCCGCTCACGAACAATCTCTCTAGCACGGGTACGAATCTTCACGTAGGTTTCCTGAACATCCTTAAAAAAGACTTCTTGAGCCTGGTGGCCTTTGGTGGTGATTCTTTGGAAGAACATAGCAACACCATCCTTGCCAAGAGCGCGACAGTATTGTATCAACAGCGCTTGGTGAACATTCTGCCTGCAAAGATCATCACGACCCTCAAGCGCTGCATCAAAGGCATCCACCATTAAGCCATCCTGCTCTTTCTCGGAAAGCACTTCTGGGTGATCACGGAGGAACTGAAGGGCGGTACTGTGATCGTTGGCAGGAATATTGGCAAACTGCTTCGCGGCGGGAGAAGCAGAAACTTCCGAAGAATCATCGTCAAGAAGGGAAGGAGGGGCATCTTTCTCCCGACCTGTGTTCATATCGAAGTTGGGGTTGAGGAGTTCAACCTTGCCGGTGGAAGCAGGGGCGGAGTTTTCAGACTTGTTCTTGTTGATGTGGGAGCTATCAAAACCAGTATGATAAGAGTCAGAAGTGATTTTCTTGCCTTCAATCTTCTCTAGATCAGCAAGCTTAGTCTTGTTCCCAGACATTAGGCTCTTAATTTTCTCAACATGGGTGCCGAGTTCCGCAATAATGACTTCAAAGCGCTCCTTGCCTTCAACGTTCTTCTCCTTGATAACCTTGTTGACCTCATCCAAAAGGCCCATCAACATCTCAGTGTAAGTTGGAATTTTCTGATCAGCGTGCATGCCCTCGGGTCTCGGTGGCGGGGTGTCATCTTTCTTGTCCTTAGGACCAGTCTCAAGTACGGCTACAAAAGCAACCTGTCCAGCATCCTTTTCACCAGAAGCAACAGCAGCCAAGTTAGATTTGAGATGGGCGATGAGCGCTTCAAGACGGGATAGAAGACCACCATTGACGATGGCTTCATATTTGTAGGCTTCAATCTGGGCGCGCCGTTGGGCACGCTCCATATGAATCTGGTTTTGTTTGGCGCGAATAAATGACTTTTTATCGACGTTGGGATGGACTTCGATGTCGGAATCATCGCTCACCTCAAGAGCATCCTAAGCCCGAGTTACTAGTTAGTATGTCTGCAAATCTTGAGCCTTGTTTCATATGCTATGTGACTGACCCATTTGCTGTAATTGATGGGCATTGTGACCAAATTGATGATATAGGTACGAAAGATACGAGATTGTCAAGACTTGAATCTCGGTGAATGCGGAGAAATGGATATCTTTGTGTTAGCTCAATAGGTTTAAAATATGATGGATAGTTGATGAAATCGAAAAATGTGGACAAATGTCATTCAGAATAGGTACCGATAAATAGCTGGATGTGGTGATGATGTATGTTATTATAGCTTGTTACTCAGAATGGCAAGCGCCATAACTAGTTAACCCTGAGAGGGGTAATTGTAGAAATCGAAGGAAGACCCCAGAAAGTGCAAGGTGCATCAGGGGAATGACTACTACGGTCGCTAGAAAGGGAAACAGTTGACAACGACAACAATTCAAAACATCACATATTCACGTATATAGCATAACATGCTACATATTCACACTAACAGACATCATGAGGCCAAATATTTTCAACATTATACAGAGTATAGTACACAATTATCATAAAAGCCGATAGCAAGGTTACATTATCACTATAAACACCCTGTAACCTATAGATATGCAACCTGACAGATTCCAAACGAAAACAAAAACGCCATGCTCTCCCCAATGACATAAGATAAATCAAATATGTAAAATATCAGCCCAAACATGGACTATCAGCTAGGCCTTGATAAACTTTGATGATTACTCAATCTTCTTGAGGAAGCCATCCAAATCAAAACTCTCTTCGTATTCCTTGTTGTCCCATAGTTCACCAAGGCCATCAGTCCATACTTTCTTTCCAGGTACCCGAACATCACCAGTTTCAACATCCACCATGTCTTCTTCACGGCCATTAATTTCGTTTGCTGGTTTGTCTGAGATGAGGCTTGGCCCAGAATCATCTAAGTTAAACAGATCCAGAATTTGATCTGTATCCATTGTCGCCAAACCAGCATTCTGTTGGTTGACAACGGTGGAGGCAACATCAATCTTAAACCGCTGCAAACTGAGAATCTTCTCCTCTAGAGTACCACGGGTGATCAAGCGGTAAACATTCACCACCTTTTTCTGACCCAGCCGGTGGGCACGATCCATGGCTTGGAGATCCTTCTGGGGATTCCAGTCATGTTCAACGAAGATGACAGTGTCGGCACCAGTCAAATTTAGGCCTAAACCACCGACACTAGTGGTCAAGAGCAAAACGTCGTAAGAAGGATCCCCATTGAATTTGTTGACAATGTCCTGGCGGCGGTTCGCCTCGACACTACCATCCAAACGAAGATAGGATACTGACGGCAACATCGACTTGAGAACAGTGTTCTGCACCATATCCAACATTTCCTTCATTTGGCAAAATATCAAGGCACGGTGAGGCTTGATAGGTTGGTAAAGCGGATCATTGGCGGATCCGGAGTCATTCTCAGTGCCGATGCCACAGTCAACAAGTAAGTCGCGAAGGGCTGTCAATTTTGGAGCGTGAGCAGGATCATCCAATGTACTGCCTTGCTTGGACAGTAACTTCTGCGTGTCTTCGTAGTTTTTGTGCCCCGGCTTCAGTACGAGGGCAGGCGAATTGCAAAGCTTTCGCATGTACTGAAGAGCCTGAAAGATGTGCTGTTTTGAGTCCTTGTCATCTTTGCCAGCTTCCTCGTGAATTTTCTTGCTCTGCCTGCGAACAAAATCTTCAAAGAGCCTTCTCTGTAGGTCTGAAAGATCACAGTAGTAATTCTGCAAAATCTTGGGAGGCAAATCATTGAGTACCTCTTCCTTGAGCCGACGAAGCAAGAAAGGCAGAACCTGTTTATGCAAAGCCTCAATGGCAAGAGCGCCTGCTTCTTGTTCTTTGCTCGATGCTTTGGCATGACGTGAGGCAGCGATGGGCTTTGAGAACCGATCGTGGAACACCTTTTCGGCGCCAAGGAAACCGGGCATCAAGAAATCAAACAGTGACCACAATTCCAAGACATTATTTTGGATAGGGGTACCGGTCAAAATAAGACGGTGGTTCGAAGCTAAGCGCTTGACAGCAAGAGTGATCTTGGCACGAGGGTTCTTGATCAAGTGGCCCTCATCAAGAACGACATAGTTCCAAGTAGACTTGTCAAGGAAATCAATGTCATTGCGACAGACATCATAAGAAGTAATGACGATGTCTTTGTCCGCAAGATGATCACGAATTGCCCGACGCTCAGCAGGAGACCCAACATAAGCAATGGCCAACAAAAATGGTGCATAATGCCTAAGTTCTTGGAGCCAGTGGCCGGGTAGAGTAGGAGGGCAGACAATCAATGAAGGAAGACGACGGACATCCGGAGCATCGGTACGAGCAAACTCCTCTGCACGATTATGGTGATCAGATGCCACAATGCAGATAGTCTGCAACGTCTTACCAAGACCCATATCGTCACAAAGGATGCCGTGAAGGTGGTACTTGTTAAGGAAATGCAGCCAGTTGACACCTTCTTGTTGATAAGAACGCAATTCAGCCTTGATGGCAACAGGTATTTTAAAAGCATCAACCTTCTTGGGATCCAAGAGTTGAGAGATAAACTGACGTTCACGGTCTCTACCCTTGAGCAGTTCCTCAGACAGGCCTGGAGGGTCCGGAATGCCAGCCTCCAGGGGAACTAGTTTCACAAGTGTGGCAAACGAGGTGGTTGCGATCAGACGAATATCGTTGTCAGAGTCGCTCATACGACCTAGAACAGGGACAATGAGGAAGATGACATATGGTAGGATACCATCGCCCATAACTGCAATTAAGTGGTAGATAGCTTCAGTAGCACCCTGTCTGAAATGCAAATCAACGGGATTGTTGATTGAGGGAAGGACCTTCTCTACCAAAGCTGTCATGCCTTGGACGGTGATGATGCTACAAATAGTAGCGAGACACTTGGCAGCCATGTAACGGAATACTGAGAGCTTGGAATGAAGCGCCTTAATGATAAGAGGCAGTTTAGACAGGATGAATGAATGTAACTGAGGAGCAATTGTGGGAACTAAAGTCCTAATGACAGACATTGCATCGACGACATCCTGGCCAAGAGGATCTTCGGGATCTGAAAGACGAGTGGGAAGTTCGTCTCCGGTGAAGGTTTCCACCAGAGGGTCTTCCATGAAACTCCGGAGGCTTGGGACCATTTCCAGTAAGCTGGGACCATAAGCTTCGGCAAGCATCTCAAGTGCCTCTTTCGCACCGCGACGGGTGATGCGAGCAGCCTTGACCTCAATTGCCCATTGTGCGGCATCCGCGTGATCAGGACGATCCTCCTCCTTTTGCATAGAAAGGATACAGTCCGTCTTGGCGGCATGCACCGGGAATTCAGGAGTCTCAGCAACCTCCATGCATGAGAACTTGACCAGGTTGGAAACTACCTTGTCAGCTGGTCCACGACGACTAAGCTCGACAAAGAGGCGCACCAAATGAGCAATCGTGGAAGAAGCACGGCGCTGTAGAACAGTATTCTCTTCTGTCTTGACGCTGTCCATGATAGATTTGATGAGCGCAGAAGGCTTCTTGGGCAGCGCACGGATGGCAACCAGAGCGGCCGCGGCGGCAGCCTTGACACGGATGTCACGGCTGACCTTGGCAGAGCGGGCGGAATCGATAGCGGCACGCACTAATTTACGAGCATCTTCCACTTGAGGAGTGACGATAACACGGTGACCAGGTCCCATTGCTTTGCGTAGCTTCTCGAAGTCTTCGTTACAGGTCTTCTCAGCATGCGACAAGGCAAAGGCATTAGGTCCCGCTTCAGCATCACCCTGAACGATAACTGGCAGCAAGGGCAGGCGACTGGCAGCAACTTTACCGTGATCACGGAAAATATTGAACATTTGAACGCACTGCGAACGAGTACGCTGGAAATGACCGACCAATTCACGGTAAGACTGGGGGCGATCACCATCGATGACCTGCTGCAGGTGAGGAACAAAACCTTCACAGAGCTTGATGTCAGATGAATTCTTGGCGGTCTCATCAATTATCATAGCAGCTGTCCACTGTGTAGAAGAGTATGGGGCCTGGATACCCTCAATGACCAAACCTGCATCATTCTGGATGGCTTGGAAAGGTAGGAAACTGAGGGCAAGACCAAGAGCCCGGGCGCCATACACACGCGAACGAATCAAGGTATCCATGCCAACGAGATCAACATCGCCCTGCATCATGTGCCCATCGACATCATGAGTGTGAGTGGACACCGGCGGAGGCTCTTCGATCTTGGCTGTCTTGCGGCGACGCTTCTGGGGGCGATCAGAGGGTACTGTAACCTCTACTGGTGAGTGTCTATTCTGAGGTCCTCCAGGAAGATGGTAGACACCTCCTGAAGGCTTATGGAAAAGGTGAGTCTTCATAGGGACGTTGTTACGAGAGGTTCCGATAGGGCATAGAGTCAGTTCAATCAGTTCAGCAGCTTGAGAGCCGAACTCTTCCAATACTGCATTCGCCTTGTTAGATAATGTTCTTATCAATGCGGCCCAAACTTCCATAGATTTATCGAGGGTGTCTTTATCACGCTCAACTAAAATATTCTGGAAAATTAGCCGTAGCAAACGGCCATTTAGCCAGGTGCTCGAACTGGCATCAGCTTCCAATTTTGCGAATGTGACGAGGGCTTTGAGAACCGCTAAACGAACAGAGGTAATCGTATGACGCAAGAATGGGTATAGTCGAGGTACAAGCTCTGAAAATGACCGTTCTGCGTCCTCGGCGGCGGTCTTTTGCATGAGACGCAGAACTTCTGGGAAACTACACAAGGTAGCGAGTAGATCCATGATTTTACCAGTGCTAGCAGACAAATCATCGCCAAGGTTGCTCAGACTGTTCCAAACGATATCAATCAAGGCATCCAAGATCAATGGCTCCATCGTAACAAACTCTTTGGCAATAGGGATCAAAGTGGCTGCACTGGCCGATCTAACATCGTCATCAACATCCGCCAAACCTTTCATAACAGCGGAGGCTATTTTGTCAACCATGGGTCTGTTTGCGAGTAACTGATCTTTTCGAACTGCGACGACGTAACGCAAACCAATCATTCCACCATGGCAGATGCCCCAATTTGGATTGGGCAATCCGAGATCCTGCTGCATTACCATACGATAAAGCATGTTAAAGATGCCATCGATGGATGAGGCTGGTAGATGCTTTAAGACAGACCCAAGAGTTTGACCAACAGTTTCGCGGATCGGAGCAACAGAAGTGTCGGAACTGTAATCAGAAAAGCGATCAAGAATGAGCACGCAGTTTAAACGACAAGCAATATCATCGAGCCACTGTTTGTTAAGCTTATCATTCTCAGATTTCAACTTCCCACGAAGTCTCCCCACCCCAGCTCCATGAACACGGATGACCTCACGCAGACCAATCGCCGCGCCATGTCTAGTCTCCCAATTCACATCAAACAGGTCGAGCTTGAGAAATTCGCAGAGACGCTCAAACGGCCATTCTGAACCTTCTAGAGCATTCTCGGCTTCGATCTCGCTCTTAATTGGAACTATTGGGCCCTTATACTCAGTGACTACCTTGGTGTCCTCGTCAATATCCGTAGGACGATCCAAGTTGAAAAATTCATTAACTTTGCCACCTTTTTTACCATCACTCTCATCCTCGCCGATGGGTTCCGGTCCTGGGTTCCCACGCCGAATAGAAAGATCGCCAAAGCCACTACCTTTGCCCATAGCAGCCTTCTGTGCCTCGCGCTTTCGCTTCCGCTTCAGAACATTCAGTTGTCTAGTAGACAAACCAGCCTCGTCAGCTACGACGCCAGAAATGCTGGCTTCACCCTTGCCGGTAACGGCGGCACTATTGGCCGAATCAATATTCATCGGACTTCCAACATCAGTCGGGACAGGCACGGGCATTTCTTCATCAGCAAACTTGTGCCCAAGCAATCCCAGTCTACCTGGAAGGGTCTTTTTGAGATGCTCCAATCGACTATGGGGGTCTAGAGACGCAAGATTAACATCGACTGGCCCACCACGTAGAAGTTCTCGGCCATAGAGAGCAACGTTTTTAATATCCAATGTATCATAGGAGAAGTATTGTTCTGACAACGGTTTTGGTGCTTCTTCTTCCTGTTTGATGTTTGCTTGATCGGTTTTCTCTTCCTTTTTTATTGCAGAATCATCTTCATCTTCATTGGGGTCGTACAGGGCGCAATTTTCAACTATCTTGCCAATGGCACTTCCTGCTGTTCTTCTGGTCTCCCAATCCTTGTGTCTAAGGTAGGGAACAACACGAGCAAGCAAGTTGAAAAGTTCTTCTGGTTGTTGTTTTTGCCAGTCTGCTAATTGGTTGACAGCAGTTTCTCTGATCAGTCGAGTACTACCTGTCTCCAGGAGACTACAAACATGTATTAGTGTACAAGTCAATAGATAGATTGTGCAACAGCAAAACTTACGTTACAATCCGATCTAATCTATGAATTGGTTAGTTAGAGTTTTATATCGAATTATTTGATGAGGGCAATTACCTGGACGCCATTTTAGGACAGAGATTAGGTATAGTGATTCGTTAAGTCGTGAAAAGAGATAGCCTATGTCTTGTTAGTCATGTCTAACAAGTTCCGGACATTGACTACATAAAGGTGGAAAATGAATAGTGATGAGGTTTCAGTTGGGGAATATACAAAACAGATGTATCAAGTTAGTTGACAAGTCAAGCACTGTTTGATATTCGATATTTCATACACGTAGGGCACGAAATCGACCTTAGTAACCAATCGTCACAATGTAATCTTCGTCTTATACAAAACACAGCAATAGAGACCGTAGCCTAAACCTAAAGGTCAACTAGTTATGAAAATCGAATACCACCAGTCTACTTTTTGACAAGGTCAAGATTGCAGCCAGGTCGTATACATGACTCTGTTTGTGTAATAAGTGAGAGTGGGCTTACAAGAAAAATGCAGGATTTCGCTTGAAATCAACCCACCCGCAGCTACAATGTACCCATAAAAATATGGACCGAAATGCTACTGGAGATTCTTCTGTTTTACCTTTGGTTGGGTGACAAATATTCGAATAATACGCTTTCAGGGCCGATATTTTTCTACAGGTGTGTAGAAGAGGGAAAACCAGAAAAGTCGGGTTGAATCCGAAAGAACAAAATTTTTGCAGTTGAATCAGAGCAACAGTGTAATATTCAAAGCTGATGTTTGTTCATCTGTCAAAAATTTGTTGAAATGAAATGACAACGTGATGTTGTCAATTAGCATGCGTGTAAGTGGTCAAAAATGGTCAAAAAAAAGGTGAAGACGTAAGTGAAAAATAAAATATCAATGAGAAGAAAAATAAAGTAAAAAGTACGTCGCCGTAAACTGAATGTAACTCTTAAGTTTTTGTTAAAAGAGTAAGAGCAACGAGGCTACGATTTTTGCATGCAAGGCAACACAACTTCCAAAAACTGCACTCACACAATCTGGTGATAGTTGATAGCAAATGTGTTGTTGTGCCAGCAGGTACTTGCGTTAAATCAACCAATCAGAGGTGATTGTTGTGGTGGTAGTAGAGTACGCCAATGCAGGTTCAAAAACATCAAAAAAAAGCAGCGAAAGAAGCAAAGGGTAGGGGCCGAGGGGCAGACCGCTCTATAAGTATAGTACTTGCTATTTTATACGCGTTGCTGAGTCCGTTCTGGGCAGACAGGGCAGGCTTGGGCCACCCAGCCAAGTACCGCACAAGTACTGCCACGATTTGTAGTCAGCAAAATCCCCACTTCCCAAACCATAGCCAAAATGCAGAACTCCTTCCACATGGACTAGAAAATCCTTGTTGAGCCCGCGACCACTCGCCCTGACATGGCCATCTGTTTTTGTCTGACCCCTGTCATTTGGTGTCAGGGACTTGTGGAGTACTTGAGTCCCTCCGAGGATCGATACTCAAGCAGCCACTTAGAATAAATTGACCCTCTGAAGACCAAATCAGGTATACCCACCAGGTTCTGGGGCTAGGGTTTTCTGGGAAATGAAATAAAGGTGAAGTTTACGCTTTTGTATCACCTTTATTCCTCCATAATGACATGTTTCTTTGCCTGACAAGAGGTTGCGAACATTAAATATTACATCAAATCTTTTTCAAATCTTGTTCCGATATTATACCCCATGATTCTGGGCTTTTCGACTACTTATCCCAGAGAGGAAATAGAAAACTGGGTCTTACCAGGATCGGATGTCTGCCTTTTTTTCTTGCATCTTTTTTTGATTCCAAGATGCTTCTTTACTCCTGACGGCCGGTTTGAGGGAAACTACTCGGGGTGATGATTTGAATGTCATCACATCTTGGGCATATCTTTAGGCGTTGGTGTCGAGGATGACAATATTACAGTAAACTTCCGTTGATGTTATTTGATGTCGTCAATATATCGGTTTTGAGCTTATCTTTCCTTGGTATCTGAATCCATCAACTACCGGATGTTTCTATCACCGTCAACCATAGATCATCTTTTAAAATCAATACTTCTCAAAGCCCGACCATTCAGCCCGGTCCACTGGCTGCCACCTGCGTTTTATGTCATTCGACCTCTCAACATTGATATTTCTGGTTTGTGTGATGATCTATGTGCTTCGGTTATTTGTTTAAGCCTATAAGCTTGACATCAAGAGGGTCTCATTCGCTGCATTCTTCATGACCTACACGCATTGCCAATACTTAGATATCAATTCATCTTCATTTTCCGCTCTCAGTTCCCTGATTCTCCTGATTATCCATGCAACCATAGATGGGCTATCACAATAATCGGTCACCCAATAGTGATCATCACAGTTAGCATGTACTTGCATTTTCAGGAGCCATGACGGCATGTAGATATTCTACAGATGTATATCTTCAGATCCACTTATATATAGTAATACAGATAGCTCGTATCGACTCAGGTGTTCTGACAGGCGCAAGTGGTCATGGAATATGGCCAGCCCTGTATCGTTCCTGATTATTCAGTGCCATGTCTTGTGGGAACTGTTACTTATTAATATTTATGCGAGGCTGTAAAAATACTCTCCCACCTGTATCTGTCCGTAACATCCGCTAATCTATTCTGGTGCATACATATGGAGTGGGATTCATGTGTTTGTACCAACATGTACCGACAGAAAACCAAATCAACATATAGTAGCGAATAATATACGGTATATTCATCTCTCAGTTCAACCTCTGCATGGCTCTCAATATCCGAAAGAGCCGTCCAAATATCCAAATTCGGTTTGTATAAATTAATATAATACATATCTAATAGCCCTGTATAGTGCTTGTTGAATTAATACCAAGTCAAGAAGCTCTCTATCTCACTTTTGATTCTAGTTATACATAATCATAACTGGTACACATAAACCACTGAATATCAACTAAACAGGTTTGCCAAACCCAAGCACAACCACCCGCCCAGATTCGAAATCACAATATGTATATATAAACGGTCATCTTCGACACCCTCTGTATTTGGACGACATTTCCCCAGCCCAACATCTCATACTTATTAGTCAGACGTCACTACCTCACACACAAACTCCATTGGTTTATCAGCAAACATACTCGTTTTTTTCTGTAGTACCAGGGCATTTCTGCTTTCTACATCCATAGACTGACCTCAAGCATCTTGCAGCTCGCGTATGTACCTGGGGTTATGCGATTCAACTTTCTTGACATGTCTAATCTCATCAATTCACAGACCCTTGACATCAGTATATTCTAAGTATCAGAGTATTTCCTCACTTCAATTGTAATGAACATGGACCAGTCATCCCAATCTGACTGAGAGACCTCGGTATTTTCCCGGCCACCAATGTGAATCTAGGCTCTCCACCTTGTCGGTACGGCTCAGGCACGAATAGGACCCATAAATTTCCAAGGTTTCACCGAGATTCACGATCGATGATATTTAGCATTTTGATTTTTGCAAGATCTCGATATCATTTGTCATAAATCAAACATGTCACCACGGTCAGCAATTTGCATCACAGAGACCCAAATTATCGCGTTCTTTGTGCTGTCATACCCCCAATATAATCCTATACCATTTACAGTGCCCTGAATCCATCCACATTTGCCGCCTCCAATTCATGGGTCCCACATGGGTCGGCAGCAAACATTGTAGCATTCCCTCCAACGCAAATGGCTCTTAAAATGTGACCATTGTGACAGCAAAAAATTTTCCATCACTTCCGTAACTTAATGTACAACTCAGAACACAAAATACATGTGGTAATTTGAACATCTACTAAATATATAATTGATAGTAATAATAATCTCAAAATATCGACTATCAATACGGAAAGTATTTAAAGTGCATGCACATGGTATACGTGTGGTATATATGTATGAAGAAGTTGCATGAAACTTAGTTAATCGAAACCGTTACCAGTCAACAATAGCCAAATTGTTCTTTTACGTTCCCTTATTGTTTTATGTAGTACTTGATAAATCGCCACATAGTGGTTACGATGTTGCCCCTATCAATTCTGATATCTGGGTACCCGAACAAATAATACTCGGTCACATATAGGGTTACAAAACATACATAACCCACTTGTGTCACTGATGTCCACATAAAAAAAAAAGACAATGATTGGTTGTACCAAATATTCCTTCGGTAGACTGTCACGAGTTAAGGGAATTAAGGCAACGAGGGAAGTTCAGTACTGTTCAGATATCATATAAAATCCCCACCCTCCATAAAAAAGCGATGGGGTGAACCGGGATTGAACCGGTGACCTTTAGATAACTGCTCTGGTAGAGACGGCTGAAGCTTAGGTCACTTCAGTCTAACGCGCTCCCAACTGCGCCACCACCCCGATTATTGAAATCGGGCAACTTTATCTAGAGTCAGTAGACTCTGGCAGTCTACTCAGTCATGCTTGTAATAATTATTGTTATTGCTAGCAGCCAACGCAAGTTTTGAAGCTAGCCTTATCCTGTCGCGCCATCACGCGAATGTGCTCCAGACGCGTTTTATGCCCAGAACTTCACGAGACAACACCATATTCACAACGATCAGGGCCATTACGACGGCGCATCCACTATATGCTAGCAAAGAGACTTGAAAGGCCGACAAGCACATTGCTCTTGCGCATCTGCCATTGTTGTTATACAGACCAGACATCACGCTTCCGAAAACTTTACGATACCAGCCACGACTTACGCATAGTCTCTGACAACCGCGTCACAACAATTGGCAAAAGATATAGTGATATCTTAGGACATTGTCAACATTCTACATCATTTGTGACCGATTGTTCTAGGCTTTGTTGTATATTGACATTTGAGCTTACCCGATAATCCCCTCTTCAGGGTTCACGAGAGATTGGAACTCTGTCTGAACTTAATATACCTACTGCGGGACAACATCACCGTATCTTTTATCTCATACCATCTGGCCAAACTCATCCGCTATAAAATTCTTCCCAGTTCCTTTGCAGTCCAACGGCGACCACCATACCCAACATTCTTTCAGACCCCTCCCCCTAGTGAGACTGGAAAGTCTCCACATCAACAAACCCATCATGTACATAAAGCAAATTATCATTCAGGGCTTCAAGAGGTACGGATCATGGATCCTGCGCCAGTGTATACTGCAGACTGACTAACTCCGCACCCCCATGTCCGTAGTTACAAAGAGCAAATTGTTGTTGAACCATTTTCCTCCGGGACCAACGTCATTGTCGGTCGTAATGGCGCCGGTAAGAGCAACTTTTTTGCCGCCATCCGCTTCGTCCTTTCGGATGCCTATACGCAGATGAGTCGCGAGGAGCGTCAAGCTCTTCTTCACGAGGGCTCCGGTGCCGCCGTTATGTCTGCGTACGTTGAAATTATCTTTGACAATTCAGATGACCGTTTCCCCACCGGAAATCCTGAGGTTGTCTTACGGAGAACAATCGGACTTAAAAAAGACGAATATTCAGTCGACCGCAAGGTCGTCACAAAATCCGATGTTACCAATCTTTTGGAAGCGGCGGGCTTCTCGAGATCAAACCCATACTATATCGTCCCACAGGGTCGTGTAACAGCCTTGACAAACATGAAGGAGTCAGATCGTCTGAATCTACTGAAAGAAGTTGCTGGTACTCAGGTATATGAGGCCAGACGAACTGAATCGTTGAAGATTATGCACGACACCAACAACAAGCGGGAAAAGATTGACGAAACCCTGAAGTACATTGATGAGCGTTTAAAGGAACTTGAAGAGGAAAAGGAAGAGCTTCGTGGCTTCCAGGACAAGGACCGTGAGCGCAGATGTCTGGAGTATGCTTTCTTCCACAGTGAACAAGTGGAGTTGCAGGATGCTTTGGATCAGGTCGAGCGTATAAGAGATCAGGGTAAGGATAGCACTGAGGAACTCCGCCAAAACTTCATGGTTGGAGAGAAGTCTATTTCCAAGATGGACACTGAAATCCACAGACTATTTCGGGAGATTGAGCTTCTTAAAATCGACAAACGTCAACTAGAAGAGGATCGGCGTGATACTGCAAAGGCTCTAGCCAAGGCTGAACTGACAGTAAGAGCCCTTTCCGATAGTCAGGCCGCCGAAATTCAAGCTCGCCAAGAACAAGAGCAACAAATTTCAGAAATCCAAAAAGAAATCGCTTCCAAGGAAATTGAACTCAGTTCGCTGATCCCTGAGTACACTCGCCGGAAGGAGAAAGAGGAAGAAGTTCGCAAAAATCTTGATGCTGCAGACGTGGCAAGATCACGACTGCTTACTAAACAATCTCGGAGTTCCCAGTTTCGCAACAAGGACGAGCGTGATGATTGGCTGCGCAAGGAAATACAGGATTTGACGCTGAACATCAGTAGCCAGAATGCACACCGTCTTGAAGCCGATGAAGAAATCGCACGCATCCAACAGGGAATTTCCGAGCTTGAAGATACAACGTTGAGTCTGCGTCAAACTTTAAACGGCTGGGGTGAAGAGCGCAATGCTAAATGGGAAAAGCTGCAAGAGGCTCGGGATGCGGTTGATAAGCTCGAAGACACTCGCCGCCAGGTGCGGAGAGAGGATGATAAGTTGGAATCAATTGTTACTGATGTCCGCAATGAACGGGAAAAAGCTGAAAGAGAATTGTCACAGTCCATGGATGGTGGTATGGCTCGTGGTCTGGCGACCATCCGCCGTCTCAAAATGGAAAAGGACATTCCAGGCGCTTATGGTACTCTGTCAGAGCTTATGGAGGTTGGTGAAGCCTACAGATTACCTGTAGAACAGATTTCTGGTGCCAGTTTGTTCCATTACGTTGTTGACACTACTGAGACAGCGACATTCCTCATGAATTACCTTCAGACTAACAAGGGTGGTCGTGTGACATTCATGCCCTTGGATCGCTTGAAGCCCCGCCGTGTGGACATGCCTCGTGGTGCTGATGCCATTCCAATCCTCAGCAAGATCAAATATGACGCCAAGTTTGAGAAAGCTTTCCAGCAAGTCTTCGGCCGTACCATTCTTTGTCCAAATCTCCATGTTGCTGGTCAATATGCCCGCAGTCATCATGTTGATGGCATTACCATGGATGGTGACACTACCAGCAAACGTGGTGCCATGACTGGTGGTTATGTTGATCCTCGCAAATCTCGTCTTGAGACAGTCAAGGCCGTTAGCAAATGGCGTGATGAGTATGATCGTCTGCTTGAGCAGGCAGACGCTTCTCGCAAACAAATTGAAGAGTTTGACCAACGGATTTCTGCTGCTATGGGTGATTTGCGTAAGGCTGAGCAGGATCTGAATCAGATGGATCGTGGCCTGGAACCCCTTCGCAACAATCTCACTTCTACTAGTAACCAACTCGAGGCTCAACGTGTGCAGCTTGAAGAAGCATTTAAACGTAGAGACCGCATGGAGCGCAACTTGCAAGAATTTGTTGGTAACCTTGAAGCCCATCAAGCCGAGTTGAACTCTGACTTCAAGAAAGCTCTTACCAGCCATGAAGAGTCTCAGTTGGCCAAACTTGAGGAGGATGTTGTTACTATGCAGAGGGAGTGGAACGAAATTTCTAAGCTTCGCCGTGAACTCGAGAGCCGCAAACAGGCCCTCGAGATCGATCTGCATCACAAACTGCAGCCTAAGCTGGATCAACTAATGTCTCTCAGCTTCGAAACCACTACTGCTACTACGACTGGTGGTGCTGGTTCCGTACAGGAAGCACAGCGTGAATTAAAGAAGCTTCAGACAGCCTCTACTAGCACGGACAGGACTCTCCAGTCTACTCTGCGCCAACTTGATGACCTACAGGCAAAGGTCAATGAGATTCTCCAAGTCAAGGCTGAACAAGAGAAATCTCAACAGGAGATTGCTGCCCAATTAGAGCGAGCGCAGAAAAAGACAGACAAGTCTCTGCATCGCAAGGCTATGCTTACTCAACAACTTTCTGATTGTGCCAAAAACATCCGAGATCTTGGTGTTCTACCAGAGGAGGCTTTTGAGAAGTATGAGAATATGGACACTAAGACTGTAAGTAAACCACATAACAAATCAAGAGTACCATGACTTTTACTAACACCTCAAAGATTACATCTCGCCTCAAACGGGTTAACGAGGCCTTGAAGAAGTACAAGCACGTCAACAAGAAGGCTTTCGAGCAGTACAACGCTTTCACTCAACAGCAAGAGGCCCTTACCCGCCGCCGTGCTGAACTCACAAAGTCTCAAGACTCTATTGAGGAACTTGTCGCCCATCTCGACCAGCGTAAGGATGAGGCCATCGAACGTACCTTCAAACAGGTATCTAAGGAGTTTGCTACCATCTTTGAGAAGCTCGTTCCTGCCGGTCACGGTCGCCTGGTGATCCAGCGCCGTGCCGATCGGAGAAGAGATGAGGTGGAAGAGTCCGATGCCGAGAACAGACAAGTGGAGAATTACACCGGTGTTGGTATCAGTGTCTCCTTTAACTCAAAACAATTTGACGAACAGCAGAGAATCCAGCAGCTGTCTGGTGGTCAGAAGAGTAAGTTACGCCAAGAGACATGCTCCCATGTTTATCTACATATTTTCTAACCCGCCCCAGGTTTATGCGCCCTATGCTTGATCTTCGCCCTTCAGCAGACTGAGTCTTCACCAATGGTCATTTTCGATGAGGTCGATGCCAACCTGGATGCCCAGTACCGTACTGCTGTCGCAGCTCTCCTGCAGAGCATTTCCAGAGAAGCTGGTACTCAATTCATCTGCACAACGTTCAGACCTGAGATTGTCCACACTGCAGACAAGGCGTATGGTGTTACCTTCCGGAACAAGACCAGTGGTATCGACTGCGTGAGTACAGAGGAGGCGCTGAGTTTTGTTGAAGGACAGACAAAGGCGCAATAAGCGAATGTTTGTCCTTTTAAAAGGATTGTTTGTGGGTGTCTTATGGAATATGTTGTTTGGTTTGACTGGAGGGCGGTTTGTTATGTAATGGCTGGATTTTTAGCAGTGTTTTAATGATATCTCTGTGCCTTTACTATGTTCGTCTACCAATTAACAAGTACCTCGTCGTTAGCTATAGGTTACTGTTGTATTCACCGATTTGTTTGTTTATTTCCATCCTGGCAATTACATTGTTAGTTGTCTATGTTTGATTAGGCCACAAGAGGACAAACTTCATATGGATAAGGTCACAACAAAAGGCTTCCAAAAGGCTGCTTCTCCTGGAACCAGAGATTAGCTTGGACTTTTGTCTCTAACCTAGGATTTCTTAATGTAAACAAGAGCCTCGCAAAAGATGACAAATCTTTTCAATATTATGGAGGTTACTAAAGACAATTTCGATCACTTGCTTTCTTTGATACTTTGCAGCATTAAAACTACTAATTTTATCTTTATAGACTTTGAGTTTAGTGGGGTCCACAACCCGACTGACGTATAGATGCTCAGGACCTCATCTTCCAGACACTACCGGTGATCACTGGGACAAATTGGTCTTTTATCAGGGAAATGACTACCAAGTTTTCACCAATACAGTTTGGGCTCATTGCTGTTAAATACATCGAGAATGAGGAGGTTTTTGAGACCAGGATGTTCATTTCCCCAAATTCTTCTTTATTGTGGAACTTTAAAAAAGACTCCGAACTATGAGTCCGAGATAGAGACTTACAACGAGCGGTTTTGATGAGCGCTAGCTCCGTGGAAATGCTGCTAAAAGGAGGGTTTCGACTTTTAGAAGACTTTTACCCATAGTGTGGGGTACCTCAGTAGATCCGAAGAAGTATTTCCCAATGTCCACACTAAAGAAGATGCCATGAGACGCTTGGGAATGCTCGGTGAGGATCGGGGTCAGGAACTGACTATGAATGAGGTCGAAGAACTCTGGGTTCAAGGCATTAAAGGAGATGTGGATCGCTGGTTAAAGAATCCCGAGGTAAAGAGTCCCTATAATGTGGGGTATTCAATAATTTCTGTGCTAATTAGCTCAGGAACGGGTGCTACATTGACAAATTCCAGTTAGAGAGCTAGTCAGCACTCGTCACAGAACGATTGTTTGGGATCTAGTCAAGAATTTGGCTGGTTTCTGTCACCCGGAACCGAACTAATAATTGCATCAGAGCAGAAAATATGTCCGAGACAAAAGCAAAGGAAATAGGTTCTAACTCGTATTTCAATTTGAAGTAAAAAGATCCATACTAACCCTCCAGTTTGTCATGCGAACTGAAGTCGATATCAAGCGTAGCATTGAGGAGTCAGCGAGTAAGTCTAAATGCCAATATATTTAAACTTGAGAAATTATTGATGTTCGTAAATAAAGGCCTCAGAGTTGTCATCGAGGCCTCGCTGTATTCAAAAGATATTCATGTTGGGGATCATTCTGCCATCATCAGGAAATATGACAGCCGCTTGTATGAGATTGACCCCGAGTTTGCTGGTCTTTCGACGCATCCTCACGTGTACCTGCCTCATTCTCACGATCACAAACAGCCTTTTATAGTGGGCCGCAATTTGATTTGGGACCTGACATATATGTACAGACTGTTCATAGGTCTTCTTCCAGATATCTTCGATGGGTTTAGGATCCTGATGTATGAGTTGGTACCAAGATTTGTCGACACTAAAGTAATGGCATCAGAGCTGTGCCTACAGCAGACGATTGGACCAATTGACATATGCGGCTTGTACTTGCGCGCGAGAACAGGCGCACCGACTGCAAGACCTCTTGTTCCCCGGGTTGGCATAAACAATGATGAAAATGCTCATGATGCTGGTTATGGCAATGAGTGACTTTTATCTGAGGCTTCGGGTTAATCGACAGGCTTGCTAACCCACGTTATAGATTAAAGCTTCATCACAGATAAACTGGCCATAGCATGCTATAAATGGAAGTTTAACAAGTACTACACTGGCTAGAGAACTTTGTACCACGTCCGAAGGTGCAACTTGATTAAGATCATAGACCAAAACTATGATATGGGCTTTTAACCCAAAGATCAGCAAAGGTTGTACTAGCAAGAGTGATGTCATGCGCAGTTAGGAATACGCTGTAGAATCTGTCGTCAGGCAGAAACAAATGAAAAGCACATATAACTCAGATACAAAGCCTGGGACCGCAAATACTAGGGACTACCAAATTCCTAGATTTGTGGGGGTCGAAATTGAGACATTCCTATAGTTGAATATCACAAAATTAAGCTTGTATTCATCTTTAATCGAGATCTATAATACAGTTATATGATATGATTTTGAGGTAGACTATGAACCAAATGACAACCAACCCGCCCCATTTACTCTTACAGACGGAACCAGCTCACTAGCCGGTTCGTATTATATAACAAGATATGAACATAAAACAATACTAGTCATCACTGAACCCACTACCGGTCAGCCATCATGTTCCGGACACCCTTGAAGTATTCTGGTGCAAACTCCTTCTCCAACTCCTCACGTATCAACCACTTGAAATCCCTGTACCCGTGAGGATTACTAGAGAGGTTCGCCTGACCGGCCATGATACGGCCTTTTAGGAAGAAAGTCTTGGTGGTGGGGTCGACGACGTGGGCGACGGGGACACGACCGACAATCCAGGTGTTCATGTTAATGCCGGCGGAAGTGTCCATGGCTCTCTTGGCAGCCTATTCAATTAATCAGTAATCTTGCTCAGACTAAGAAGTAATTGGTATCAGGAAAGAGAGAAACTTACCACATGCAGGTTCTCGTTCTTCTGTAACTCAACCGCAGGGAACGCCCATTTGCCATCCTTCTCTTGTACCACGAGATACAAAGTCCGGTCCATCGCTCTGTCTAATCTCTTAATATCACCCTTCTGATCCGCCTCACTTATTCTGGGTTGTGGCCTCTCAATCGGAATTCTATCTTCCTCTGGAATCTCCTCTGCATCTTCTGAAACTCTCAACTCGGCATCCTTTAACAAGGTTTCTACCAACGTCTCGTGCTTGCTCAACGGATCACCAACTAGAAGCTCATCATTCCAGGCACCGGCAACCTTTCCGTTGTAGTAACCGACCTCACGAGCGACAATACCACGGCGTTCACGAAGCTTGATGGCCCAGTCGAGTTGTGCCGGAGTATCAGGCTTGAAGTAGAAACGTTGAGAGAAAGGAAGAGATAAGCGCTCGTTAAGGCGTTTTTGGTAGAACCAGAATGCTTCCTCGAATGGGTGAGGGGTGGGGGTCAGGAGAGGGGCACGGGTTAGGATAATGCCAGCGCGGAGCTTGTAGATGGGAGTCGGGATGGCGGAGTCGGCGGGGGTAACAAAGAGGGAGGTAGCGGCGGCTGCGGTGGCAAACTGGCGGGTGGTGTGAGGAACTTGAGGAACTGATAGGCCGTTAGTACATATATTGAGATGCGCCACTACCCGCAGTATCAAGTTAACGTCATAGTTAACTACACACCTCTCAGAAAACCACGAACAGGTGTCTTCGAAACCATAGTGTATTATGTGAAAGAATGACGTATGGAAAAGTCGGTTAGAAAACCAATTAGATGACAGCAGATCGGTAGCCGGGGTCCAGAGGGATTTCTGAGGCGGTGGTCGAATGCGCAGCGGCCCTGGGCGACGGGGTTCCCACTATGGTGTTAGAGTGAGGTTGAACTTTTTCTTTTTTTCACGAAGCCGGGATTAGTCAGCGGAACCACAATTGGGGTGCTCGGGAAAAAATTATCGAAAGACCAACTTTTAAGACAGGATCAATAGACGAAATGCAGGCCAGATTTCAGAAATTTAAACTCGCTTGTGGTTTATTTTTCTATTTTTAATTATTTCTCTTCACCAAGCCTTTGCCTAGCTTTTAGCAGGTCCTTGTGCCATAATTTCTAAATAAACAACTTCTAAAAGCATGAGTCCTTAGGGTTAATTATTAATGCTACAAAGCTCAAAACCAGCCCTTGACCCACTTCATGTGCCCCACTTATTCGAAAACAAAATCGATCGTGATCCCAATTCATTTTGATTTTTTTCTTCTCTTCTTTCTTTATCTTCTATTCAAGGCACTCCTTATCATCAAAACTTCTCTACCATCTTGATATCCCCAAGTTGTTCTGACCGTTTATGAGGGCTAAGACAAATTGTTGCAGTCTAGTTTCGCTAGTGGTACCTGTACGAGACCTACTAGGTACAGCTGGATGTGTACTGCTCACATTTCACATTATAAACAAGATATTGTAGCCGTAGAACATCAAACAAGTGGTGCAGTGATATCTGAAATGCGCTCTAAAGGCTACATCACAGGGATTTTTTGAGAGATCATATACACACGACTGGACAATAATTGGAGCTTACATGCGAAATATATCAATATTCCAGGAATTATCAAAACAAGGTATCTAAATGGGGAGACTGAGACTCCGGAAATGAATGCCAAACGCCGAACACAAATGATTTTAATATGTACTGCAACATCCAAACCCAGGAAAGAAAACTCGATTCTAACGCCACCTTATGCAAATATGTAAAAATCGTTGCCGTCGTAACACCAAAGCAACTAAAATCCGACACGAGTTATGGATCTGGACCTTGAAAGATTACCCAAATGTCCCAAACTGTAGGCGCAAGCCAACTAGAAGAACCCCAAAAGCGAAAAAAATGAAGACAAGAGACCGAAGACTCTTGAACTTCAGTATAAAGACGTGGTGATTGGTAATTTAAGCAGTAATACCAGAAGATGATGAAGAGGCTAATGCATTTATCTCTTTTTGAACTTCTTCTTCTGCGTACTGTGAGAGAGTTGCTTCGTAAGTTGGATCAGTCACATCAAGAGAATCCAACTTCTGCCGAACTATACGGGCAACCTTGGCATTTATAGCACCGAATTGACCACTGGATACAGTACTGTGACAAGTCATGTGCTTCCGAACACTAGCTTGGACGGCACGAACGATTGAGTCAGGACCGCGGTCGTTGTAGGTATAACGACGCATAAGCCACCAATCTTTAGGATTGTCGTGACGGGTTTCTGGACTAGCAGATCCCGTTACAACCCCAAGATGAGGAAGTTCAGGGGAAGTCGAGTTTCTAGATGGTTGTCCAGACCTTCCACGTCTAGAGTCCTGTCCATTCAAAGTACCCGAGTAACCAGGAGCCGGCATCACTACACTTGATAGAGGAGAAATTCGAGAAGGACTGGTTTCTCGCACAGGACTAGTTTCACGAGAAGATATGGGGGACTTATGTGGTGACGGAGAAGATCTAGCATTCGTGGCCGAGCCACTTTTGCTCGACTCGGTGGATCGACTGGGGGTATAGGTGCTCTCAACTGCCACCAACAAGGTAGAAATAAATGAAGGTTTCGAAGAATCAGGAGCTGGAGGGAGCTCGGAAGGTTCTGGTGGGGCAGCGGCCGAGGTCCGGCGGCGTTGACAAGGCCTCTTACGGCGTGGTGCTTCTTGCTCTTCCGGTTGATTTTCCTCAATGGGGCGGGGTCTTCTACCGGGCCGTCGAAGTTGAGTAGAAGCAGGGTTCCCTGATTGTGCTGGAGTTGATGCAAATGTGGACTGAGAAATATAAAGCGCCGTGGCATGTCCTGGACGAGGATGCTCTGCATGGAAACGGGTGGGCGTAAACCTGGGGGGCTGTGTCTCGCCAAGAATTCGGCCAACACGGTTGGCCCCAGAGTTAGAGCTGGATGCATCTGCCGTAGAGTCAGACCCATGAAGTAAAGCCTCCAGAATGCTCCAGGCTTGGGTTTCTGAAGAGTCAGGCTGGTTCGACGGAGGCGCTGGCGGTGCAGAGGCTTGGCGATAAATCGGTACTGTGCGCAGGGGACGAGGTTGCGCGGGTCTTCTGGAATGGCTGACAATTGGGAGCTGGCGAGACCGAACCTCATCATCAGTCAGAAGCCTATGCATAGGGACAGGGTGGAAAAGAGGAGGCGTCCAAAATTCCGTGTTTGTAGAGACGCCATTTATGTTATCAATACGGACCCTATGTGGATTTCGAGAAGCACCAAATATACCAATCAGAAGAGACCGGGTGCGAAGAGGAGGATCATTGACATCGAGATAGACATCATAGATATCATTTCCATCTGTTAACCCGGCCAGGCTAAGATAGTTGGCAATTTGAATACGAGAAGGATAGTAAGGGAGATTCGGGTTATGTGAAACTCTACCTCGATCCCGACATGTTCGGCATAGGTAGGCTTCTGATGGAAGTTGCGCGAGACTGTCATCACATTCCAAATGAGCAGTCAAATTACAACCATCGCATATCATGAGTTCATCCTCATTGTTAGCATCGCCACAAAAAAAACAAGAGCCAATAATGGCTCTGTTATCCTCATCCCACATGAGGGCGGCAGCCTCGAGAGCCTCTAATTCTTCTTGGTCAGCATTGCGGGCGAGCGGAATGGATTTCGAAGTTATAGAGGACTCGAGTTTATCTGTTCTTATGTGGCACTCTAAAATAGAATACATCAGTATATTATTAACATGAAAATAACAAAGTCTGAATGTAGAAGGATGAACATCGTAATGGAGTTATCATACCATTGGGAGCCGGAGTTGAGATAATGATAGAGGTTGCAGGCGCACGGCAGTCTGGACAAGACGATTTGGCATCTACCCAGGGTAACAAACAAACATAGTGAAATTCATGTTGGCATCCATCAAGTTTGGCAATGTATTCATCCTCGGGAATTTGCTGGATCAACGAAAGAGGCACACGCTCGACAGAATCTGCGCCAGTGACAGTAGCGTTCAAGGGGTCGTTGTCGATGGGAAGATTTGTGGATTCTGACGTGTTGGTGGTGGCACTGTCGGTAATGCGCACTGAATCATCCTCAGGTACTGAGGCGTGTAAAGGCTCTAGACAGATGGAGCAAATGTCGCGCCTAATCATGATGGTATCAAGGCTGTTTTGAACCTGGTGGATAAAGGCGAAATCAGGATGAACCCGAGAAAAAAGAGGTTCGCATTCAAGGATAATGATCAAATGGGTAATCGATGTATTTCGAGTACGAGATCAGAAGAAGGATGTGGATTAATGGGCGTACGAAAATGAAACATGTTTATACATGAGAAATTGAAGAATCAAAACGTCAATGAGGGATGGGAGAGGACCAGCTTTTATACAGACGCAACATGGTTGTTTACACAACACTATACTGAACGTGATTACAGGCGGAAAGGCACTAATGAAATAGGAACACACAAGTGGCAGCCAGCTGTCGAGTGGTCTTTCAATGTCTTTAGTTGATTTAGACCACTCACAGGCATTCTTGCAGCATCCTTGACTGAGCCAGCATTGACGTCAAGTGTCATAGGGATTGGTAATATCTGTAAGAGTGAGTGTGCGGGGAGGCTTGACCAAGTGAGCCTTAAAACAAATCTTCTGTTTGCAAGAAGCGACGAACAGTAAGCGTATTTGCGAGCACATTTACGAGACTTGTGGTGTTTGTAATTAGATATTTAACTGATTGGCCAATGCACGTCAACGATATCTGAACTTGAAGAATTCCCTGAAGAATTTCCTGGTCTCAAGATGGCCCCTTCAGACTGTAAGAATCCATGGACTAAAGTATAATATGACGTAATTTGCCATGAATTAATCAATGATAGCTAAGTTTTAGTTAGTGATACCAAAAAAAAGACAGCGACCAATCGTACACGACTATCCCCATCACTACTTTGCGTCAAAAATGTAGTGGATGAGAGCGTCAATTTGTAGGATGTGATAGACTGTCGGCTCAGGCGAGATGATGCCAGTTGGCAAACTCAAATTCACAGCTACAAAGACATCAACCACACAAAATATACAGCTGGAAAAGGACACATTTTTGGAAGGTTGAGTCTGTCTCTTGCAAGAGAAAGTATAAACCAAAAACTCCGAAAAACAACCCCATGAACATTCGCAAAGATGCTTTTGCTAGTTGAGAATCTTGAGTCCCAATGAATTTTGACCTAGAAGTCTACCCGTTATGTCATGTCCGGATGACCGACGAGGTCATCGTCGTATGCATCATGCCTTTTAATTTAACTCGGCACCCGAAACCCAGAGAACAAATCAATTTTCACTTTTTTTTATTCAGCATAACATTTAGACCTCAGCGATCTCACGTAGACGACGGAGAGTTGAACGCATGGTGGTGGCAGCAGGGGTACTATAGATAGTGTGTTAGTAAGGGAGGAAGACTCGATTAATTTGGCGGGGCTTCGACAAGTCGGCTCGGATATTTTGGTCAGTATTTGTCGAGTGGTATGAAAACTAGTAACGACAAGGCCAAACTTTCCAAAGAACCGAACAAAAGCCCAGCGCTCAAATTTGGGAGATTGAAAAAAAACGTACGCCAAAGTGTAGGCACCACCAGCCAGGGTTTTGTTGCAGGACTTGCAGTTCCAGATACCAACGGAGTGGCGCTTGACGGTATCCTTACCGCAGAAGGCGCAGGTGTACTTGGCGTGCTGCGAGATCTCGGCCTTTTTGGCGACCTTACGGAGAGACGAACCGTATCTGAAAGCTATTAGTATATGCTGATTGGTGGACAGATGATTGACTGTTTGCAAAGGCCACAAAGAGTTGATTGAAGTCGGCTGATCGTATCATCCAAATTTCGACAGACGGCTGATTTCAATGTGTAAGAAGTATTTGTCGAGCTATTGTCGATGTGATGATGTAATTGTAAGGAGAGAAGATAGGGTTGAGACTTGTGGATCCAGAATTTCCCTAGCTAAAGCATATTCAATTTAAACCAGACAAGCTCCCAATTCAATTTGAATCATAACTCGGATAGATGTCGCTGAGTCTTGCATAATCAATGTCTCTTCATCACCTCTGCATGTCGTAGTCGGAGTCGAGGATTGGGCGATTCTTACCTAGTACCGTACTGAAAATCCAAGTTAGCATTTTCATTATTTTTATGATTCATGTAGTGGTGAGACGAGATAACGTCGGACTCAAGATGATTATTGTACATACCTTGCCGGTGACGCCGACCTTCTTGGTGCGCTTAGCCATTATGATATGTGGTGTGGGTTGGTGAGACTTAGATGATGGTCTTGAGATGTGAGGTGCAAGATTCACTTCGATATCGTAAAAATGTAATGGTCGAAAGGTCCACAGGAATTTTTTCCCTTGTGCGCACAATATTTCCAAATCAGGGCACTCACGTGATGCAAGGTCCCTCTTTTGTGGGGATTTTTGCATAGTCAGCAAAAAATCATGGATAACCGGGGATTTTTAATTTGCATACCATAACCCTCAATAAGATACCACTAAAGTGGCTTGTCATGGTTGATGGTCGGTTGAACTTAGACAACTCCTGTCCAATCTAGGGGATTCTAGGAGTTCATGTGGGGCACGCGTGCAACGCACCTATTGGCTAGTTGCCCCTCCATCTATCCATCTCATACAGGGGAGATTTTTGGGTCTATGCCTCTACGAAGGAGTAGAGCTCCCATCTACAATACAGGCTTATGACACCTCTTCGTGACATCAATATTTGAGATAGCGATAGGTTGCCAAAACTGCCAAAGCAGCTTCATATCATGTCTCTCAACATCCCAAACGCCCCTAATGCGGGTCTGTTCAAACAGGGTTATAACAAGTAGGTTGTTCATTTGATATCAACCCCGCCATGACTGACAGCGTCATTGCTATTTAAGAGTCGGCATGCTTACCGATCACCACCTCATGCAGTTTGAAAGGGAACATCTAATGAATATAAACTATTCTAACCACAACCTTTGTTTCCAGCTATGATAACGAAGATGGAGCCGTTCACCGCAACATTGAAGCCTGTCGTGCCATCTCTTCGACTCTCCAGACCTCTTTGGGCCCCTATGGCCGCAACAAAATTGTCGTCAATCATCTCCAGAAGATGATTTTGACCAACGATGCTGCCACTATTCTAAGGGAACTTGATGTTGTCCACCCTTGCGCTAAACTTCTCGTCATGGCTTCTCAGCAACAGGAGGCTGAGATGGGTGATGGTACCAACTTGGTCATGATCTTGGCTGGAGAGCTCCTCAAAAAAGCCGAGGATTTGCTTCGTATAGGTCTTAAAACTGCTGATATTGTATCCGGTTACGAGATGGCTCAGAACTTTGCTCTGGAAACTCTGGAGAAGCTTTCTGTCGATACTGTCAGGAGCATCCAGTCACAGGAAGAGCTGAGTAAGGCTATTCGTACTGTTATTGCTAGCAAGCAAAACGGCAACGAGCACTTTCTGGCGGACCTTGTTGCTGAGGCCGTTCTGTCTGTTATTCCCAAAAACCCTGCCCACTTCAACGTCGACAACATCAGAGTAGTTAAAATTATGGGTAGTTCCTTGGAGCAGTCCCGCGTTGTTAAAGGTATGGTCTTCCCGAAAGAGCCCAATGGTTCTGTTAAGAAGGCATCTAAGGCAAAGGTTGCAGTCTATACTTGCGCTATCGACATCAGCCAAACCGAGACCAAGGGTACTGTTTTACTGAAAAACGCTGAGGAGATGCTCAACTTCACCAAGGGCGAGGAGTCTCAACTTGAGGTCTCCATCAAGGAGCTTCATGATGCCGGTATTCGTGTTGTCATCGCTGGCTCCAGTGTCGGTGATCTTGCTATGCACTTCCTCAACCGCTACGGCATTCTTCTTATCAAGGTTCTTTCCAAATTCGAGCTTAGAAGAATCTGCCGTGTCGCCGGCGCCACCCCCTTGGCTCGTTTTGGTGCTCCCATGCCCGATGAGATGGGGAACATTGACGTCGTTGAGACTATGGAAATTGGTGGAGACCGTGTCACTGTCTTCCGTCAAGAGAATGAGGCCACTCGGACTTCTACCATTGTTCTGAGAGGTGCGACCCAGAACCATTTGGATGACATAGAGCGTGCTGTTGATGACGGTGTCAACGTTATTAAGGCTATTACTCGTGATGCTCGTCTGGTCCCTGGCGCTGGTGCCACTGAAATCCAACTGGTTGAGCGGATACAGGCTCTGGGTGAAAAGACCCCTAACCTGCCCCAGTACGCCATTAAGAAGTACGGTGAAGCCTTTGAGGTTGTTCCGCGTGTTCTGGCTGAGAGTGCTGGTCTGGATGCTACCGAGGTTTTATCAACTCTATATGCTGCGCATTATGATTCTGATAAATGGGATATCGGTGTTGACATTGAGAACAACGATAAAAACGGCATTCTGAACGCGAGGGAGGAAGGTATTCTGGACCTGCTAGTCACTAAGCATTGGGCAATCAAGTTGGCGACAGAGGCTGCTCGGACAGTGTTATCTGTTGACAATATCATCGTGGCTAAACAGGCTGGTGGACCCAAGCCCCCAGCCCCCAACCCGGTAGGTCAAATTCATGATGGGTTGAAAAATTTTAAACTCTGAACTTCCACACTAACGCTCATTGCTTTACAGAACTGGGATGAGGATTAAATCACCACTCATTCGCGGAAGCGATTGGGTGACATGATAATGTAATGAGTGAATGGACAAGCTGGAGTCTGGATATTTTGGGGCGTGTGCTTTCAAGTAGAGCAACGTAAACTGGGACTAAAGGGCTTAAAAGATCATGAACATTAGTGTACCTGAGACCTGTCTGCCGACTTATAGATGACGTCGGGCAGGCGGTATCTCCACTATTTCCCACACTTTTATAAGGCATATATCCACTAGAATTTTAATAACGGTATAATATTTTCTTATAACAAATGTGAAGATGTGTTCCAATCTGGATTTACGGTTTATCCTTTCATTTGGCCTGTTCTAATGTCTATCAATATGCATGTTATAGAAATATGAAGTCCTCAAATACGGACTCAGGAATCAACAACGGAAGTATCGATCTTGAAACCACTCTCGGCTAAGCGAGAAATATAAGCGTTTCCAAGACAGGCCGGGGTGTAGACTCCACCGGGAAGCTTATGGTCGTTTTCCAAAAGAACACGACCAGCTTCCATAGCCAGAAGACCAGTTAGGTAGTACATAGGACCTGAGTACTCAACATGAGATTTGACTCTCTTGCCATTATCCGGAGATGGAATAGCGATACCATCGTAAGAGATATTCTCTCTCTTGGCATCCTCTTCCGAAGCACCATCGCCAGGCTGAACGACGTACTTTTTGGCAGTGTTCCGCAGAACTGGAACAGCCATAACTATTCCCATAGCCAAAGTAAAGAAGTGAATCAAGATACCGCGAAGGACAGTAGGGGTGCGGTATAGTGCAACAAATGAGAAATCGTCACCGTAGGAGTATTGCTTCAGAGCGGATGTTTGTTGGATAAGACCCCACGATCTCTCAACAAGGCCAGCGTCAGTACGCCCGGCAATAGCAGTAGTCAAGAGACCAAGGCCGGGGACATTGCGAATACCAATGAGCCTGGTGAGGGCACTGGTGGGACCAAAGGGATGGACAGGGGGATTCGGCCGGGGGACTGGGGACCAAGAGTAGGGAGTGAAAGCCTCCTTAACAGCAGCAAGGTTGTAGGATTCCATAAGAGAGAAGACAGTGGCAAGAGTACCACCGGAAGGAGACCCGGATATCTTCATGGCAGTAGTGACAGGACCAGGGCGAGCTGAGAGCTCAGATTGGACGGCCTGACATAGGGCAAAGACGGAAATATCGACAGGTGAAGATTCAATACCACACTGGGGAATCAATATGGCACCAGTCTTTGCAGCAGTGGCTTCATACTTCAGACCTATGGCCCGGTTATAGACCAGCTCGCCAGAAACATCGAGATAGTGAGTTCCCGACTCCGCACAGTGAGCAAAGACAGCGGGGCCATATTTGTGGTAAGGGCCAGAGCAGGAAACTAAAAGGCGAGTTCTGGTAGTCAGAGCAAGAAGAGAAGGATTGGAGTGGTTCTGGGTGAGAGACTCGATAATTTCAATAGTAGGAGGTTCTCGAGTGGAATCGAGAGTGATTGTGCTTTCCCAAAGTGTTTGGAGGGAGGTGGGATTACGGCCAGCGATGGCCCATTTTAGGGTCGGGGGGAAGTTCTTGACGATGTATTTGACAGTTTCCCGGCCGGTGTAGCCTTCAATGGGTTAGTGAAATCTTGATTGTGGTGACCATCAAGCCTCTATCATTCGAGAACCAGAAACCCATTCATAACTTACCAGTGGCACCGAGCAGGACCACATCGTATTCACGATTGTGCTGGTAATGAGGCATTATGGGATATCACTTTGATTAAATGTTATGTGGATAATAAGTGAACTTTGAAGACGAAACTCTACAAAAGATATTCTCTCGGGGATCGTGTTCTTTTTATCCTCCCACCTCCGGCCATATATCCCATGAAAGGAACTGCTCCGAGGCACAGACAACATCCCATAAAACTTATGCTAGACCTCCACCCCATGGTTTAGCCTGGAAAGCTTCTTCAAGCAGCCACTGACACCGAGCAGTTAGTTCCTCTTCTTTGCACAACTACATTGTATGCAGTGATGGCCAGTGCTAGCATCAGACGTGGTTGATTTTGAGATTATGTTTCGGGGTAGGGGGAGTGGGGCGTAGAGATTTTATGGGTTTGGAAGGAGAATGGAATTGCGGAGTTCAGTTGATTTGAAGAAACTGGGCTTGGATCGTGGTTTGGGCAGGAGGAAATGGAATCTAGGTATAAAGTTTAGAATCTTGATGAATGATATCTATAATATCTACTGATAGGGTCAGATAAGGTAAATTGCAATAATAAATGCATAATAAATATATATATATATATATATATGCAAGACCGGTGGGTAACTGCTAAAAACAGAAAGAATTTGCAGTTCATACGTGGGAGAGTTGGATGGAAAAGCCCCGGAATCAGATTTATGTATCTAGACCTATAAAGGTTTATCTACATACTCTCAAGCAAAATCAGCAAAATCGTATACGGCTTTTTGTACCTTGTTTTTTGTCAACTGTTATCAGAGCGACATTGCGGCACTCATGTATGAAGTTTTGTGACCAAATATTTATTCTGGGATAGCCCCATAGTGGCGCACTGTATGTATACTGTACAAAGCGTCGCGAGAACCAATTGAAGCAATCCTGCGCAACATTTCAAGAACAGTCAAAATCTGAACTTAATTTAGCAACTTCCTTATCACCCCCAATCTATTTGTTATCAGCATCGCCACCACAACATAACTCAGCGAACGCATCATCAACATTGAATTCAATACCGCTGTCTCACTCAACCACACATCTACACTAGAGCTTTACATCCAGGAAACCGCGGGATACCACCAAATATTTTGTGACATCGGCGCATAGAGGCAGGAACTGCCTGTTCAAATATATCCTCTTGCACCTCCACTTTCTGTCTTTTGTGCATGAAGATTTGATCGCGATATTTGTATAATCACCATGGCCCCCAAAACAGGTATATTGGCCACTTCTAACGCGCTCAACGTGACGATTTCCATATTCAATACCACGAGTCACTAACTCAACTGCCACAGGAAACGGCATCATCCCGCAACCTTTGCCTCCTTCTGTTGAGGAAGCCTACCGCCGAAAGTGCCGCTTCCTTCGCCACCGCACCAACGAGATTGAAGAAGTTAACGACGCCGGGAGACAACGACTGGCCCGTTTAAAGAGACAAATTGAGAAATTACGGCTAGAAAGGGCATTTTTGTTGGAGCAGATGGCTAAGCGGACGAGTACGAATGTCGAAGATTCTGATGGTAGCCCCAGCCCTCCACCAACGGTATGCATAATTCTCAAGGAGACCCCACAGTAACTATCAGATCGGCTACTAACCAATTCACGACAAAGCCCAAGGATAAGCCTCTTCGCATGAAGCGTGGCCATCGTAAGCCTTCCGCCACATCTGAGACCCCCAACGGCGCGACGCCAGCCCCAAAAACCAACGGAACCACTGTCACGATCAACGGCACCATAAACTCCGCCTTTGACCTCTACTGTTCCGAGAATCGCGCGCCTGTTGGCGCTGAGAAAACCCCCGGCGAAGTTTCCGATGAACTTAAGGAGCGATGGGAGGCTCTTGATAGCGAGAGTAGGGCCGGTTTCCGGGAGAGGTTTGAGGCATTGAGGAAGGATGAGGATGATGTTGAGGTGGTCGAAAAGGAGGATACTGAGGACGAGGATTCGGGAAAGAAAGAGGAAGAGGAGGAGGAAGAGGGTGATGATGAGCGGAGTAAGAGTGAACAGAAAGGCGCATCTGAAGATGAGGATGTGGAGATGGTCGACGGTGCTGATGATGCTGGCAGCGTCAAGGAAGAGTAAGGTCTTATCGTTAGTGACCTAAAAGCAGAATTTGTTCTTGAATTCAGTTTGGTTAGATGACTGAGGCTACTTTGGTTTGATTTTGTTACGGGTTGAAGACATGTTTAATCACGGTTCGAAGTATAACAAGCAAGCAGATTGATACACTTAGTTACCAGTTCCACAAATTGGATGTTGCGTAGATCACAACTCAGTGTTCCATGTCACGGCAAGCGTGAAACTATATAAGGATTGTCCCCAAAAAGAACAAAGAAGCAGCTATTGGTATTTGGATATGTTTACAGACCGGTCCAACAGTAACAGACACAGAAGGAAAAAGTGAAAGAATAAAATAGAAACAAATGAGATTCATAATGCCAAGCACAAGAATTATTACACATGACATCAACCCCAAAACTTGTGAGCCAACGCATAGCTTCTACTCCGGTCCAACATACAAATCGACAAAGATGTTAACGGCTGCAACAACGACTTCCATGGCCACAAGTACAATGACTTATTTTTTTGATTAGCAAGTAAACGCGAGTATAGACACATGAAAAATAACTTACCAATCCACTCCAGCATTTCACCGTGACCATGAGACAGCTGCTCCTTCAACACCGCGAGAAGATCGGCAATGACATCCAGACGATCGTTCAATACACTCAGCCGTTGGTCCAACTCCAAATATTCTCTCACGGCCTGGTAAACAGGCTCAAACTGCGGTTTGTCCCAAAAGAGTTCCGGAGTATCGAGCACGGACCCAACAGCATGGATACCAATACGGAGGTTAAACAGGTCGGCAATAGCCATGTTAATCTGTTTGCGAGAAAGGCCAATCTTCCCGGTGAGAGCAATCTGCGCAGGGATATCTTTACAACTGTCTATACTGTTGCTGACAAGATCTTCATAGACAGATGTTTGGACAGACTGAGCTAGTGCATGGGAGATGGCAAGCTTAGTCATGTAATTTTTCCGATCACGCAGAGTAATGAAGTCATTGTAGATTCGGGCTTGGTACTCGTTTGTGTAGTAGAAGTTGAATAGCTCTGTCTGAGGCTCAACATCTTCGCGAGACTCTAATATAAACCTACTGATTTCTCCCAAGAAACGCTTCTCGTCCAGCTCGCTCATGCCCCAAATTACGACAACACCGTACTGAAATATGAAGACTTCTGGGGTGTGGACCTCAGTGTCCAGCGCAGGAAACTCATCATTACGAGCTTGTTGTTCCTGCTCAGCGGCAATGTTCATGAGTTCTTGCCGGTTGAAGCCGCCATCTATGTCACTACCAGTGCTATGGCGGCGTTCGTAGGCTTGTACGGGGTTGACATCCGGTTGCGGGGCATAAGAGGGCTCTTCTACAATGGGCGTCTCCATAGTTCCGTATGGTGCATAGGAAGTACTGCTGCGAGAGTACGAGTAAGGTGAGTAGATGCACTCATCAAAGGACTTGGGGTTGGCGCCACGCTTGCGCTTCCCCTTGAGGAAGTGCAGAATATTATCCATTTGGTAGAGATCCGCAACACTGTACGCTGTCACACGGGGCAAGCGCTGGCGGTCATCTTTGCCGAGTCTAGCTGCATCACGTCTGGCAGTAGGATCCTTGATGCGAGTATACTGAGAGTATACATCACGTCCGCTTTCGTAGTCTTGGTCTTCGTCAAGCTCGGGTGTCGGCAAGATCTTAAGCTTCTGTGCATTTTTTGTTGTACGTTGAGCGCCAACCTTGGGAACAGGCGGGCCTGCAGCAAGTTGCGCCACTGGGGATACAGTACCGGGTGATGTTCCAGGAGTGGCGCTATTTCTGTGACGAAGTTTATTGCTAAGATTTACGGCGGCAGCAACAGGTGGAGCAGCAGCGCGCGGTGACTGTGATGCAGTACGGGGCCGGGCTCGACGTGACTCGACGGGATCGACTTCAAAGGTGCGGGTAGTCGGATTAGGGTCGAAGCTGACGCTGCGGGCTGGTTTTGAGCCGGATGCTGTGGTTGAGGAATCGGGATTTGAAAAGGTTGATGTTGATGGCGAGGGTGCCTCGGAATTTTGGAGGAGCGGACTTTGCTCATTCGTAGATGATTGGTTTGCACTCATTGTGATGGCTGGGTTGAGATGATGATGGGCTGCTGTTTAATATCAGTGTACAGGAAAGAAATTACTAGGTGCAATCGAGGGCGTAAAAAGAGATGGATGTTTAATTGTTAAACGAAGTCTTGGATGGTGTTCACTCGACCAGTAAGAAGTAGAAGACCAAAAAGGGTAAAAAGAAGAAAAAGATCGGCAATGAGCGGAAAAGATGATGTTGAAAGTACGAAATGAAAGTGAAGTAATCACTGCCCGATGCTTGCCAGGAACCATATAATACTAAGTACAAAGTGATAAAAAAAAATACCAATCAAGAACAGAAATCAAAATATACAGCTCCGGGAATGTACGCGCCAAGACTCTTTCAAAATAAAAACCATAGTCAATTGAGCAAAACTTGCGAACAGACGTTTTTGGTTAATATTGATGCCAGACCAGATGCTTTTGACTGTGTCATAACCCTAGAAGGAGAGAAAATTGCAACAAAAAAAGGTAAATAGTAGCCGTTCTTAATATCAGATATTTATCTCCGTTATGGTATTTCATTAAATGAGAACAAAGCTGAATATATAGTTGTTATATAGTTCCTGTTGTAAACCAAGATTTAGCTGTCCCTGACTAAAAGCAGTTCCCCAATTTTCTGAAATACTGGACCAATCAAGGGTTTCTAAGACTTTCGCAAACGACCTCAAAATATACACAAAAGATCATGTCATAGAGACCCCCAGTACAGAGTAATGTTTTATACCAAGTCTCAACTTTTACATCTATAACTTGCAACATTCCCAGAACCAAGTCACAGCGTCATAGTCAAAGCAACATGGCATGGCTTTACCGGAAACCAGAGACATACCATTGGCCCCATTATCCACTTTCTGTTAGTCGATACCTTGTAGAAAGTCTAAGCTTGCAGTGTGCACCGCAGCAAAACAATTCCAACCACGGAGTGCCTTGTTGGCTCAAGCAATCCCCATTATAAAATCTATCGAGAGACATAGACATTTATATGTTCAGGTCTTTATATAGAGTGATTTAATATGCCAAGAAACTTGGTATGTAATTTGGCTCATAGATATATATTTAAACACCTCAGATATATTAGATACTTGCAGTCCCTAGAAATGTTTCGACTTGTTTAAGTTTGATTTAATATATATAAATACATACATACGGAGAACCAGCATTGTTGAACGTACATAGGTCTTCACTGACGTTGACTCATGGCATCATACAAATTTGCAAGTGAAATAGCAACGCAATGAATATATTCAGAGTATGAAATATGCATACCCAGTTAATAAAAGCTAACTATGACATTCATTCGATTACAATGGCAGAGGGATGTTTAGATATTTTCGTTCGGACATAGATATAAGTTGATACTGTTGATACGGCTGGCAGCAGCTGTCGGGCAAAGCGACAGGGCTCAAATAAGCTTTTGGAAAGTTTTCAACGACGTCACACAAGCTGATTGACAGAATAGGAAAAAACACATGCTCAACGAATTGAAGCCTTGATACCATAGTCACGAGTCGGCACCTCACTCACCTCTGTCTCAATGATTTACTCAATATTACGAACGGCATGCAAAACAGGCACTGCTACAAACTTTATCTCAACATTTGTTCTGTACTCCCGCCCAACCAGTCTGTGTTCCATCCTGCAGTTCCGTCATTATGTTGGTGGGCCACACCCCCGGAAACCTTCCCGGATGATGCTATCTCGGAATGTCGCTCGGCCGCCTATGCTTTCCGGGAAAGTAAATAGATGCATTGTTGAGGGTCCATTCGGTGGTATGAATCAAACTTTGGCCCGTTTACCGGCAAAAGCAGCTCGTGCTGAACGTAAAGAGCAACAAGAAGCCCGGCCACGGTATTCAAGAAATTATGAGCCTTGGGATAATCGTAAGGCTTTGAAGATGCAACAATCATTGGCTAGTATATCATACTCAGTACGTTCACAACTGAAGGATAAGATGTCTCGATACGAGACTTTCGATCAATTTGGTCTGTTGCCAGAGGTCAAGAAAGCTGTATTGGAAGATGCTTTGAAGGGGCTGGTGGACATCAAGCCAACTCCAATTCAGAGACTAGCAATCCCAGCAATACTGGGACAAAGCAAGGTTAAAACAAGACGAGAATATCTCCTGGCCGCGGAAACTGGATCAGGAAAAACTTTGGCGTATCTGACTCCAGCGATCAATGCCCTGAAGGTTGCCGAGAAAGAAGATCCTCATGTCGCAGCATATTGGGAAAGACAAAGAGCTGCCATGACAGAAAGTAAAGACAGTGCCAACTCCACTGAAGCTTTTGATGAACCTCACCCGTATATGGCAAGACCGCGAGTTGTAGTACTGGTGCCGACGGCAGAGTTGGTGGAACAAGTCTATAAAACAGCGAAAAGCTTGATCTATCATGCGAAGTTCAAGGTGGAAAAAATGCATTCTTCGATGTCACCATCTGTCATGCATCGCAACCTTTACTCCCATCGTGGTGTAGATGTGATCATCTCTACGCCTCACCTTTTGTCCTCTATCGCTCAGAATGACCCAAATATTCTTGCTCGTGTGACCGATCTGGTTATCGATGAGGCTGATTCTCTCTTTGACCGATCCTTTATGTATACCACTACCTCTATTGTCGAAAAGGCCCTTCCTTCTGTCAAACGCCTGGTGGTGTGTTCGGCAACGATCCCTCGACGTCTTGATAACTACCTTGCTACTCATTATCCTGATATGATTCGTATCACCACACCTAATCTTCATGCTATTCCTCGTCGTATCCAACTAGGTGTTATTGATGTTTCCAAGGATCCGTATCGCAACAACAAGGACATTGCTTGTGCTGATGCCATCTACAGCATTGGTCGTGATGCCATGAAGCACGAAGATAGATCGATTGGCGAAGATAAGGTCACCGTACAACGTATCCTTATTTTCGTCAACGAGCGCGAGAAAACGGAGGAGTTAGCTACATATCTTAAGGAGAAGGGTATTGATGCTGTTGCTCTGAACAGAGACACCGAGGAGAAGCGTCTCCAACAAGTCGCTATGGAAGAGTTCACGTCAAGAAATCTGGTCGTCACTGAAACCAAGGCGCCTATCAAGGCGGGAAAGCACCTACCCAATGTCAGAGTATTGGTAGCAACCGATCTGATGTCCAGAGGTATTGATACTTTGGCCGTACGATATGTCATTCTTTACGATGTTCCCCACACCACTATTGATTTCATCCATCGGTTAGGAAGAGCAGGAAGAATGGGGAAAAGAGGCAGAGGTATTGTTCTCGTGGGCAATGATGACAGAAAGGACGTCGTTGCGGAAGTCAAGAACAGTATGTTTATGGGTAAAGCGTTGATCTAATATTTTCCTATTGTTTTTCTTTTCTCTCTTTCTCTCCCTTTTTTTTCGTTCATATTTTAAAGTGTGGTCCTCTGTATTCATAGAATCTTGTACATTAATCTCTTGTAAGAATATCATGGTGTTTCAGCTCACAGTGCTGCATCTCCTATTAGTGACATCATTGTAAATGAATCTCGATAACCCATCGATTTATTTCCCCACCTGCTATATATTGTGTAACACATCTTACCCTTGTCAGACATAGAAATCACGAACTGGAACCCAAACGTGATAACCCTGGACGCGCTGAGCGTGACTATCTTTACGCGTTCCTGCCCAAAATGGGTGCAAGCGTAAAGTAACGGAAACTTGCCCAGGCGAGCAAGAATGGCCAGATGTTGCGGTAGCCATTTTGTCGATTTTATTGTGTACAGACATCACATCGCGGGGTTTGCTGTAAGAAAGTGCAACAGCAAATCAGTCGTAAATCCATGCAGATAAAGAGCACCCTCTTATTATCTCTTGTATTTCGGACATGTAATAGATCCAAATTTCTGATTGGGTTAATTTTATTCTCGGTTCATATTCCCCTAGTACATTCCGCATCAAAATCGACATATTCATAAGCTTCCAATTGTCACAGCCAAATTTACGGACAATATCTGACAGAAATATAATACTTCAAACGATCACAAGACCATAATGCCTCGCCCTACACGGACCCGCCGCATGCGCGGTGCACCATCCGCTGAGGTACCACATCCAAAAGCTTTAGTCGCCACCTCGACACTCGCTGCCACCATTTCTTCTACTAGTAGTGATATCTACAGCGCTACCCCCCCTCCTGCTCCCGATACTGCAAACAAAGAAAATGAAGATACCCCGGCTTCCAGGAGATCAGCCCGGAAACATAGCGAAAGATGCGGAGAGAGCTCTAGACGGGATACGTCTGGCCTGGATCTGAACGACGATGTTTTCGACGATCTTGACTCGGATCTAGACTTGGATATGGGGGATACGGAAGTTGGGGGTAATGCTGTTCCTGCATCAGCGAATACGTCTACTATAAGTGTCAGTCAATTCAAACGGAGGGGTCGTTCGCGGAAACCCTCTTTTGCGGGTAGTGACTCGGGCCACATTCGTCCCGGGAGTCGCGGTGTTGGAAACAATTCTACTATGAGTTCGGCCTTCAACATTGGTCTATTCCGAAGACGTGCGAGAGAACCCAGCATCATCGATGCGAATAGGCGCAAGAGAGCTGGGTCGGTTGCAACAACGAATTCCGATGCAGGCACAGATATGGAAAACGAGGATATGGATAAGGCGCTGGAAAGTGATGGCGATCTAGAAGAACTCGATGATTTCCGTCCTGATGCTATCTCTACGCCAGTAAACAAGCGGAAGAGTCAAAGACAGGCTACCCCAGAGGTCCTTGACTCGGCGGTTTTGGTGAACCCGAGAAAACGTAAAAGTCTTGAGGGGTCATCAGAAGAACAACAGGCAGATAAAATTGCGAAACTTGATGTGGAAGACGGGGAGGCACAGAAAGAAGCTGGTGGAGATGAGATCTCAGAAACTCAGCAAAGCCCTGAAGTCGAGGTACCAGCTTCAATTCCACCATCCGGGGAACCGCAAGCTGAGGAAGCTGTCACAGCTTCTGAGATCATAGCTATTCCCGCATCAGTTTCCACTCAAGAACCTGTCAACGAGCTATCTGAGGTGCCTATCGCTTCAATCGAAATTCCAGATGATGATTCTCTCAGTGATCTTACCTCTAACGATGAATCTCTTCCTTCGCCACTATCCGCTCGTGTTGCTCTTGCGGATCGTCCCACTACCCCCCAACCAATTCGGGAAGAAGATCTTGCTCCCCCGATGAGTGGCATTTCATCCGAGGGATCTCCTGTTGCTTGGCCTTCGATTCATAACATGACACGTCGCCGTCGTCCTGCAGCTCCAACAACTCCTATACGTGCCCGTGGTGCCTCCTTAGAGGAGGTGGGCTCTTCGCCGCTCTCGTCTCCCCCTTCTTTGACACATTCACCAAACTACACCACTACCAAGCAAAAGAAGAAGACAAAGGCAGTTCCGCAGAAAGTTCTGACCGCAGAATTACAGAGTCTTCTGCCTCAACGGAGGACAAGAACACAGGGTGATGTCTATGAAATCGAGGATGAAGGTGGTGAGGATGTATTGACTAGGAGCCAGGGGCACAGAGCAGGAAGTCGCCCTAGAAGCAGAACAGGTACCAGCATTAACAATGTCCCTATTAGTGAGACCAAAATGCTGGTACAGAGAAAACGAATACAATTTGAGCCAAATCGCAGGATTAGTCGAACATATGGATCCAATAGGAAAACCCCTGCCAACGGTGAAGAAGTCAGTATGGATGGTCAGGAAGTGGCTGAGACCAGCATGTTTGAGGCATTAGCTGATGACACTTTCACACCAGAAAGTCAGTCAAGTTTCCCAGAAGGCTTGACCAAATCTGCGGAGTTGAAGGAGGCGAAGAAAAAATTTAAAGAGGTTGACAAGTGGGAGATGGAGTTCGAAGAGGTACCTGATGAGGAGGATACAATGACCGATGGCCGATAGTCATTAAAGAGATGAATAAGGTTGGTTTCTAGTATTAATACGGCGTTTGGGGGGACATGGCAAAGCCGGGATTGTTTATAAAGTTAATTGTTTAGAGATGTTTGCGCTTCTTGTGATATTTGTTCTGGATACAAAATTCAGTAAGGCATTACACCAATAAGTACCTAGATTGTTATTGAATCCCAAATTTGATTATATTGAATGGCCAAGTTAACGCCGAGCCCAGTGATACCGTTGAATTCATGTCTATCCGTTTTGTCAGTGATGCATATTCTCATGCTTAGGCTTTGACATCCTTAAGGTTTATTTCGTCCAATTTGCCATCGATGGGTTTCATCACAGAGCCGATGATGTTAGAATCCCGGAATGCAATTGTGAGATCATTGGGTGTTCGACCAGTCATGTAAAGAGCCTAAATCCATGTCAGATAAATGCACCAGACTGCTATTAATTTATGTTACTTACGTGCTTGACTTCATCGAACTTGCCCTCCTTGATAGTATATTCGCGAATGACCTTCTCCCTTACAAAGTCCACATACACGCGGGTATCTCTAATCCTCACGATTACATTATCCAACCTCATGAAGAGTCTAGCCAACAGAAGCATTCTCTTTTCGTGGACCCGAACTTTGACATTGTAAAGAGAGATACCGTTGTCGTCTAGCTCACTCTCAAATAGAACCACATCATCAAAGAACAATATCGGATCCCTTCTCTTCAATAATTCCACTGGAATTATCTCGGTACCCTCCTGCATTTCCCCAGCCTTCCCATTCTTCACAGTCCCCGAGTATTCGGTGGAATATGACCAGTCAAACGGCTTCACAACCTCCTTGACATTTGCTGTGCTAGTCTCCCGTGACGAACTCCATGACCGCGCATAAGAAACCTGCAGCATTTTCTTATCTGTTTTGTCCACCGTATCTAGCGCATCTTGAGCCTTGAACGACACGTTCCATCCGGATGGAATGTGTTCAATAAAAACAAGGTTGTCACCAAAGATCATCTCAGGAATCGGAATTCCAAGAGCCGCTTCCATCTCGGAAATCGGACTAGCCTTGGAAATGGGAAGTTTCCGGGTAGAAATCCGAAAATTCCCTTGGATGTGAGTGTTGGTAGCGGCGACGGGGTTCGCCGGAGTGGGAAAGATGGACCCGGTTGGGGGCGGGGCAGCCATTTTGATAGCAGACATTAAGAGCAGAGTGATTCTAGATTTCTGGGTACTTTTGATTGAAATGTAAGGTAATTCGAAAAATTCAAAGATAAACTAGTTCAAAAAATGACAATCGCACCGCTAGTCTAAATGTGATGTCCTTTCTGGTTTTAAAAAGCTTCAGAATCAAATTAGTGGGGTTGCGGTTGTGGTCTCGGTGAGCGTTCCATATGGGATGAGTCCTGTTTGCGGGTTAAGATGATGTGTTAACCCTATCATACACTAATTGAAGATGCCGATGTCGCCAAACCGAGATGGTGAATATTAGATGTTCCATTCAACTAATCTGTTAGATGTCTATTTTCTGTTAATTTTCATTTCATGACATTCTTTTTTTTTTAATATGCATGTCCTGAAGCTTGAATCTCCATCTGACAAAACAGCCATTACATATAGCCCAAATTTTTTTCTTTCCAAGAAGAAACCCAAAGTGGTTGGCCATTCGTTTCCGGGTTAACGCCCCGGACGCTGTAATCCTTGCGAAGACCACAACACAAGTCCGTGAGCGGTAGACTTGTGTACAAATCGATGCTTTTTTCCCCCAGTCGCAAAGTCTAGCTTACATATCGCAGGAAAGTCTGTGCTGTTTTTCGGAAGTTCAGATCCATGATCTTCTCAATTATCCCCCCGTTATTATGCATTACCGTTTCTTGTCACTCTGTTCCGCATTACTTGATCTTGTCACTTGTGTTTATCATTGAGAAAAGCCTCAAGCATCGATCCGACTGCGTCACATCGACCAAGAAAGCTGACTGCTACTTCTTGTATCGTTGAATTACGAACACCTGGAACTTACCGACGACGTCACTTCCAAAAAGCACCCACTAAAATCCTAGCCTTAGACTAAGTGTACTATACTCCTTTACATTTTTGTATCTATACATCTTCAGAGTGGCGCTTCAATACTGGTTCTCATCTCTGATCTAAGTATCTTGAAGCCTACTGAAGACTATCGCCATGTCGACTCGTACTATCGAAGCGCGTTTTGAGGATATGTCGGTCAAGGACGATGCGGATAATCATGACACCAAGGGCAAGGTGAGCAATGGATGATGATTTTGATATCACATCAGAACGATCACATGGAACCGGTGTTCACTTGAGATTCCTGTTCAGATGACAAATAACCACCGACCTCTTGATGTTATCCTGCACCATTACCTTTATCGGCTGCGGCGCACCTGTGATCGCATTAAATGTCCACATAACTGCTGTCATGATCTTGAACTAACCAAGGATATAAATTAGACCACTATGGCATCACAAGCAAAGACAACACGACCAACGCTAGTCAAGGTAGCCCTCCAATCCCAGAACCCCCACGGACATGGCCGCACACAATCATCCCATTACAAATCAACAGCCTCCATCGCCGTTGCTGTAACCAACAAATCTGCGGCTGCTATCGAACGGGAAAGAGAACGGGAACGTATCGAACGGGAGCGCGAACGAGCTGTTGAACGCGCCGTTGAAAGAGCAGCCGAAAGAGAAATAGAGCGCGAACGAGAGCGTGCTCGGGACTCAGACCGTGAAAGATCAAGGCATAGCGAGCGGGAATATGAGGAGGCGGAGAATAGACGATCGCTCATGGTCGAACAGCCACAGGTACCCAAACAATTCCACCTGGGGATGTTCGAGATTGGTAGACCGTTAGGCAAGGGCAAGTTTGGACGGGTGTATCTGGCCAGAGAGCGTGTTAGCGGGTTTATTTGCGCGTTGAAGGTGCTTCACAAGGCAGAGTTACAAGTGGGATGTGGTGTTGAGAAACAGGTGCGACGTGAAATTGAGATCCAAAGTAACTTGCGACACCCCAACATTTTAAAACTGTATGGTCACTTCCATGACAGCAAAAGAGTTTTCCTGATCTTAGAGTTTGCAGGCAAGGGCGAGTTGTACAAACATCTTCGGAAAGAAAGGCGATTTCCGGAATGGAAGGCTGCCCAGTATATTGCGCAGATGGCTTCCGCCCTGGGATACCTACACAAAAAACATGTCATTCACCGAGACATCAAGCCCGAGAACATTCTTATGGGAATTCACGGGGAGATCAAAATATCGGATTTTGGATGGAGTGTCCATGCTCCGAATAGTCGGAGAAGGACAATGTGTGGTACTTTGGACTACTTGCCTCCTGAGATGATCAAGCCCGGTAGTGCGGACAATTCGTACAATGAGAAGGTCGATCTGTGGAGTTTGGGAGTCTTGACGTACGAATTTCTCGTTGGCGAGGCACCATTCGAGGATACTCAAGTGATGACACAAAGACGAATTGTCAAATGTGATATGAAGATCCCTGGGTGGGTCAGCCCTGAGGCTCAGGATTTGATCAAGAAAGTAAGACAATCTTCTGCCATATGAGTTGGAACATTTACACTAACATTTTCTCTAGCTGCTTGTCTTGGACCCCGAGAAGAGACTGCCGTTGGATAAGGTCCAGACGCACCCGTGGATTATCAAACACTGTGTCAAGGGTGAACGGGCTGCCAATCGCGAATCAGCACGATAGACAAGACTGAATTTCCAACAACCGAGGAATATCGGCGAATGAGAAGGGAAATATAACCATATGATTGAACGAACCATAAGCCATGGAATGGTAGGTCGAGATAAATGAGCCATACCTCCTGGCTGCTACGATATTATTATCGATTTACGACTGACGGGATTGAGCCTTGAGGGGCATATACTAACTCTATTGTGTCTAATTTGGCATAGATGTCTCACCAATTACACCTGCTTTTTTAGGCGTTATGAAGACTGGATTAAGCGTGTTTATTGATTATTTTTGCTTTCTCTGGGTACATAAAGTCATGGCGTCAATATAATGCTTTATATGAGATTTTAATATATCTTCCAAGATTATGAGTGGGTATGTCTAGTAGTACAAGGACCAGTGGCTGGAATAATGATATTAAGGACTTTCACAAAATCACCGATAGACTTCATCGAATGGTCTTGTATCAGCGAAACAGGACTCCCAAACCTCATTCACTATTTTTGCCGCTTGCTTCTCATCTTGGCACACTCGACGGGCAGTAACTGACTGGATGGCTCGTTTACGCACACAATTCTGGAATTGACCTGAAAGAGACCAGTTACTACGGGTCCAAAACTCGCGACTCCAGCGGCATTCCCCGGAAAGCATAGAGGCACGAATCTACAAAAGTTAGTTGGAGCTGTGACAAGGTGAAAAAAAGACTTACCTCGGTACAAGCAGCATGCCGTAAATTGGTCTCCGCATCCATCTTGAACCGTAGATGATCGAAGGCATGTACCATTTCATGGGCTAATGTATCTTCCATATGCTTCTTGTTTCTCACTTCATTGGCGCAGATCAAGATTCCATGCTCCGGACTGAACCCGCCACCAACCCTGTGAACTTGGCCATCTTCCGTCAATCTGGTCGGGCATCTCCGGCAGATCACATTTGTCTCGTCTAACTCTCCATGCAACATCCCAACCTTCTCTTGCATAAAGCGGACCACCGGAGAGAATTTGAATAGCCAGTCTCGGTACTCTTTGCAACGTGCGCAATCACGGGCTTCGTTGGCTATATAACGGGATTCACGATAGTGGAGCAGGCCTTCAGGAGTCATGCGACCGGTGAGGGCGCGGAAGAGGTTGGTGGTCCAGGTAAGAGTGGGGTCGAAGCCGGTGATGGCAGGGTCGTTGTGTTTAAGGGTAGTGGAAGGGTGGGATGAGGGGGCGGATGGTTTGTCTGAGGCGGACATTGATGATGTGATGGATTAACAAACATACAAAGAGACCTTGAGTAAAGAAGAGTGGGTTTCCGAAAGATTGGCTTGTCTGCAAACAGCTGGTAAAGAGAGGTGATATTGATTTGTTGACAAGATAACCCTTTATCTAATCTTGAATGTTTGATATCGCACTGAAAATTCGTCAATTGAGTGGAATATTGGTCCATAAATATACGGTCAAACCAATTGTCAGATTGAGACATATTTTGACCCTCCTCCGTTTGTCGTGAGGTTTTCGATGTGTGTACTGATTGTATTAGGCCGATTCCAAATAAAACAAATCCGGCAAACGAAAGTATGAACTCGCTTAAACCATCCAGGTGTGGAGTTACCTATATATTATAGCATATGAAACACAAGGTCTCATGATGTCTAATATAGTTTATATCTGCTACTCATGACTCCACAATTATGATATGCGGCTGCCATCAATAAGCAGCATATTCAGCACAACCTGCTTGTTTAACACCACTACGGTGATTCTTCACCAGAGTTGTCGTACTGAGTCGGTCAATTCTATGCTTATTCTTCCTAATGAGAAGAAGAATTCTGGCATGTGGCGTAACAGAGACTTCAAGGTCAATGTCACATGGCAATGTCCTTTTGTGCTACAGTCTTGTCAGTGATCTTTGGATCATGACCAGCAAACTTAAAAATTTGGACACCATCACCAAGAACGCATGAAAAACGGATAGAAAACTTTGGTATAATCCTAAGCATTCAAGACTTGAAAATCATCATAACGAAACATCTTCTGGGCCTATATACCAACCCCAATTTTCAGTTTTCGCACAATATCTCCTCATTCTCGACCCATACCGCTTGGACCATTTCGCTTCGCCGTCTCCTTGACCACTAGTGATGCCTCAGCCCATAAGACGTCTGTACCTTTCAGATGAATCTTGACTATATGGCAAAGCGGCTAATTTCCCGGGAGGAACTGTCCCGGGGTCATTACACATGAAGTAGTTCAAGTATAAATACCACCAAGGTGCCAATCACCCAATTTTCGCGGATGATCTCTTCCTGAAGTATTCTATCTTGTATTTTTTTGTTTCTTACAACTCGTGATCCGCTTGTATATTTTGTCGTCTGGACGACATTCCGCTCATTATATTGTAATTTACTTCGTACTATCTTTAATCATATATTTGTTCAACATGAAGCCTCAGTCTGTCGCTGTTCTTCTGGCCTCCGCTGGTACCTCTCTCAGCGCTGCCGTCTGCCGCGCCAAAGCCTCTTCTACTCTGATTTCCACCAGCACTCCCGCTCTTGCTTCCAGCATTTCGGCTGCGATATCGACGTCTGCTACTCCTGTGGCCACTGACATCACCCCAAACATTCTCGGCAACCAAGCGAATACCTCTTCTGCACCTACAACTTCCGCGCCTGCTTCTTCTGCTTCCGGTATCATTTCCATTTCTGCCGCTGCCGCCTCTGCTTCTTCCACCAAGAGTGCTGCCGCTCCTGTATCTTCCTCTTGTCCAGCCGTTCACGTCATTGGTGCTCGTGAGACTACTGCTTCGCCTGGATTTGGTACTGCACTGAACGTTGTTAACAGCATTACCTCTGCTTTCTCCGGTGCTACTTCAGAGGCCATTACTTATCCTGCCGCCGGCGGTAACTCTTACGCCTCTTCAGTGACTGCTGGTATCAAGGCTGTGATCAATCAAGTTGAGGCTTTCAATGCCAAATGCCCCGATACTGTCATTGTCATGGTCGGCTACTCCCAGGGAAGTCAAATCATGGACGATGCCTTTTGCGGTGGCCCCGATGGTATTAGCATGGCTGCCGGTGCTGCCACTGTCAGTAGCACTACTGCCGACAAGGTTGCTGCTCTTATCTTTATGGGTGACCCGAGGGCCATCGGGGGCCTTAGTTATCAGGTCGGTACCGCAACTCAAGGTGGTTTCGCGGCCAGACCTTCTGGCTTCACGTGCCCCACATTTGCCGACCGCATCCAGTCTTACTGTGACAAGGAAGACCCGTACTGCTCAAAGGGTAACGATGCTCAGCACCACCAGGAGTACGCCAATATCTATGGCGCCGATGCTCTGGCCTTCGTTAAGGAGAAGGTTAATGCTGCTTTGGGCAATTAAAACGTGTGAGGTTTTGTAGATATAGATATAGCTGTGGCTAGTGACATGGTACCCTGTAAGATCTCATCTGCTCGTGCGCGGTCAAGCCACAGTATCACCATGGAAATTCTTGATGTTGTATATCTCTTGTTCTTTATTTGAATTTATACCTCTATTTTCATTGAATTAAAACATTTCAAATTGTGATGTGTTCTTTTAATTGTTGGCCAAAATTGACATAGTATCTTATAATATATTTACTGGGTTATTTTGTTTGTTGCAAACCCTGTTGGTGTTTAAAGGTTAAATAATTCCAAGCTTATGTGAGTGGTTGAGATATAGTTGGGACCTATGTCTAGCTGAATAAAGAAAACATGATAAATCGCCAAGATCGGCAAGTCATAAAAGACATGAATATATGGAGCTGCTATAGGCCTCTCAGATTTAGTGGCAACATTATACACGATATTTATATATGGAGTGACTTTATTTAGCTAGAATCTTTTGTAGGTTATATTTATGAACTTGACCTTGAACAAGGAGATTGGGTAAATATTTAATTAGACGGATCGGCTTTCGTACATGTGACGTCACACGAGTTCTTTCTTTACTAGAATGTGCATGATAGGCCGATCAAAATGGATGGCTTCTTCCATGAACTCTCCATGGAAAATAATAAAAAAGTGGGTTAAAGCCCATACTTGATCAATACTATATACTCTATCAATCAATACATACGTACTCAAGCTCGACGTAGATGGAAAATATATGAAAGCCAAGATCTGTCACAGATAATCATTCCAATATTATGGTACCTGGGCTTTTCGCATTCAGCTCCTTCCGTAGTTTGTTCCTTCCGCCCCCTGTCTCCACCGATGTCATTCCTTATGTCGAGCGGCTGGCTAGATGGTTGCTTGTGGAGCTTTCCTGATCCGGGATACCTGTTCCTAGGGAAACTGCAAGTGCATTCCGCGGTCCTTCAGGTGCAGCCTGATTTGTCTTCATTGCCAGAATTGCTTTCTCCTTCTTTGAACTCTTCGAAGCATGATCGCACTACTCTCCAATCAAGGCCTGCGGTTTATGGATTCCTTGATTTTTTTTTCTTTTATGTCTATAGAGTGATACTTTGTTGATTTAATCACTTTCTAACTTTACTTGATCTTACACCATCCTTATTTCTGCAACATCTGCATAGAATTCTACATCTCCGAATATGTCTTACCAGAGTAGTGGTTATCCTCTGCAACAACAAGGCAGGTGGCAACAACCATACCAACAACAGCCACCGGCTAGCTATCAACAGCAACCCAATAACCAGACGCAGTATTATAATGGACCACCTCCAGCTTACAGTTTCTACCCTCCTACCAATGACAATAAAGAGAACTATTCTTTCGATGATGCTTTCAAGCCCAAGAAGAAATGGAACGATCTTTGGGCCGGTCTTTTGGTAAGGCTCCAAACGATATCATCACTAAGACACCTTCATATACTAACTGAGGTCATGATATATAGTTCCTCATGGTTCAGGGTGGCTTTATCGCTGTCTCTGTTCTCGCTCTCTCCAGCTACAGCGGCACCTCGCGTGCTGGTCACGGTATCTATGATGGAAAAGATACCTTTGGTATGAATAGCAACACCGCGATTCTCTTCGCCTTCGTCCTTGGTACTGCATTTGTTCTCGGATATGTGTACATCACTCTAGCCCGCATGTTCCCCAAACAGTTTATTTGGGTTTCTGGCATCTTGAACATCATCCTCGCGTTTGCCACTGCTATCTACTATATCGTCGATGGCACACTGTATGCTGGTATCGTGTTTCTAGTTTTCGCAGTCTTTCTATGTATATGCTTCATTTCCTGGCGCAAGCGCATTCCATTCTCTGCTCTTATGTTAGAGATGGCCGTTGATGTTGCCAAGGGTTACGGTCATGTCTGGATTGTTAGCTTTCTCGGTGGCCTTATCGGTGTTGCTTTTGGTGCTTGGTTTTCGGTCACTCTGGTTGGTTTGTACGTTCGCTATGATGGCTCCAGCAATGCCAAGTTGATCGGTCTTATTGCCTACATCACGTTTGCTATGTACTGGTTTTCAGAGTGGCTCAAGTACACCATCCACACTGCCGTCTCTGGTGTATATGCTTCTTGGTACTTCAGTCTTCACAACTTCCCTCGCCGGGCCACTCGCAGCGCACTCGGCCGTGCCCTGACTACTTCATTCGGATCTATTTCTCTAGGATCCCTCCTGACTGCTCTCATTCAGGCGCTGAGACAGCTCGTCCAGGTTGCACAAGGCCAGGCGCAGCAAGATGATAACACCCTGTGTTGCATTGTATTCTGTTGCCTCAACTACATCTTGAGTTTCGTTCAATGGGCCGCCGACTTCATCAATCGCTTTGCCTTCTCTCACATTGCACTCTACGGCACCCCCTACATTCAAGCCGCCAAGGATACCTGGAACATGATTAAACAGCGTGGTATCGATGCTTTGGTCAATGACTGCCTGATCGGCCCTGTATTTTCCATCGGTGCCGTTATGATTGGTTACGTCACTTCTCTGCTTGCTTACCTTTACCTCAAGTTTACTGATCCTGTTTACAACCAGGGTGGTAATTACACTGCCGTTATCATGGCGTTCTCGTTCCTTATCGGTATGCAGGTCACCAACCTGTTCACCATACCTCTGGGAAGTGGTATCGATACCATCTTCGTTGCTGTTGGCTGGGATCCCGCTGTCATGCAAAGGGAACACTCCGAACTTTGGAACGCGATGGTTAAGGTTTATCCGACTGTGATGAGCCAGATGCACGTCTAAGCTACTAATGCTTGCTTCATAATAGTTGTGGGAATATCTTGATAAGATAACCACATAGTAATAAGGTAACTTACTGTTAGTCCTGAAAAAAATAAATTATGATTCCACTAGGTTCTAATGCCGAAAAAAAATAATTTCGGTTAATTCCAGAGAACTTTAGCAGACAAAAAGATATAAAAAAGGATGTGTCGATTGCCCTCACTCGGAGTCGAACCGAGGACCTTGTCATTACGAGTGACACGCGCTACCACTGCGCTATAAGGGCCCATTGGTGAGGACTGAATCAGAGTCATATATAACTCTTCAGATAGCAGACATCCAGCTGTCTAATATATAATACCACATCTCACCAAGTAGCCTCGACAGTCATGTTATGTGAGAAAGAAGAGATTACCCAATCAATTAGAATACATAAATACAGGAACAAAATCCCAAATATCAAAACAGAACGCCGCAAGACTGGGACTCGCTTACCTTGACAGAGCAGCCTACATATCAGATCTATCAACTATCGATGTCTCTCAGGGTGTCTATCCCTTACTTCCCGGGCTTCCCGATGACCATGTTCTCGCTCCCGGTCTCTATCACGATATCCATGTCCATGTCTTTCGTTGGGTTGTCTCGTTTCTTTCATTTTGCCTAGACTTCGAGCTGCATTTTCCACTAACGTCTTGTCTAATCTGGGCATACGACCTTCTTCAGTCCGTCCATCAAGCATTTCTTGCTCTCCAGGAGATAACTCCGACGGAGCGTGTATCTTGACGTCAAAATCGGTCATGTCGGTTTCGAGAAGAGGCCAGAGATCCTTTGGCATCCACTCACCCCATTGCCCACGGAAACGATCAACTTTAATCCGATCATAAGCAACAAGCTTCTGGGCTTCTTTCTGAGCTTTGGCGTAGATATTGAAGATGCAGTCCTCAACTTGGCGTCGACGATCAGCTTCAACGAGCAAAGCGGTATAGGAGCGGCAACAACCGTCATATGTTGTCGTCAATTGATTTATCTGAACGATACCGTCTGTAATCTTTTGCCTTTCACCATTCCACATTTTCAAAAACATGGTTTCCATTTCGGCCATATCCTTCATTCGGCCGCCGACATCGCTCAACAAAGCAACAGCTTGGTAAATATTCTGACGACTGGCATCAATGGTTCTAAGTATGCCTTGCATCTCAGATATCAAGCTAGCCACCTGGCGCCCAAGTTCGTTGATGGTACCAACAGAGCTTGCGGCTGCATCTTTATCTCCCATTATGACCTTGTAGAGTAGAAGAAGCTCGTCGGTGTTTGCTGGTCTCTTAGCTTCCAGGGCTTCCAGATCTTCGTCTTCAAAAACACCAGGGGTCTGGGTTGCAGCTAGGGCAAATGCGGATGGTGTGTAACGCACAGCAAGCAGGCAGTGGTCATAGTGATTGCTGAGGGAGGTAAGAGCGCTGGCGATATTCTCCACTACTACCTGAGCTTGACGATACAGTGAAGTCAACGTTGCAACAGCAGCGTTGGGAGTGCCAGAAGAACTTTTGGACAGATTGGACAAGGGAGGTGCGAAAGTTAATAGTAGTTCTGGTATCTGATTCATTTCAGCGGTAAAGATATCGATTTCATGTAAATACTCTTCACGATATCTCTGGTTGAAGGGATGAAGGTTAGCAATCAAGTGTTTATGTGGCTGAGACTTTTCATGGCTGAGACCTACTTGTAGTTCTTCCAAAGCGGTTTTCAACTCTTGTTCGAGGTTCTGGATATTGCTGTGCTCGATGAAGTCTAATAGAGTCTTTCTACCCTCACCAATTGGTCTGAGTTCCTTCTCAACGACCACTTTTCCCATAGCAGCAAGCTTCATCTTCAAATCCCCCTCTGCCTTCTCGACATCTTGCATCATCGCAGCAAGTTCAGCATCGGTAACCTCAATGGTTTTTACTTGATGTTCTCGAAAAGCTCGAACTATGGTCATTTGGTGGAAGATATTCGTGGCCATGTGTTGTGATGTGGAGTGTATGGCGACACCCGCCTCAAGTAAACTAGCACCAGCGGTGGCAACTGAATTGGCTTCCACAGCGTGGGCGATTGAAGATAAGTTGGTCTTGGCCGCAAGGAGTAAGTCGAGCAGATCGGCTGGGGTCAGAGGCGATTTTGGTGGGTCTAAAAGACTCTGCCGACGAGAGGCAGAAGGCGGTTGATAGTGCAGGAGTCGGAACGATGGTTGCGATGAGAGTTGATGGGTCTTAGTTTCTGCCAGTCGAGTAGCTGACCGAGGGCTTTTCAATGTGCCGTTCTTAAAAGCGCCACTAGATATAGAGATGCCCGAGTTGTTATTGTGAGATCCTGATGCGATGCTACCCGTCGCAGACTGGTTCTGGCTTAAGAACGCCCGGGAATGCGATGGACTGGCCATAGCGGCGAGTTGTGCGAGAAGTGACGCTGCAAATGCTGTTGAGGGATACCAAGGTCTCAGATACGGCGTGTTGATGACCGAGGGATGGATTGGTACAAGGCTCTTGATAGAGGTTGTGATATTGTGTGGTATGCGCCCTTGATAAACAGCAGTTCAAGAAAGATCTGACAATGTTTCAGAACTCTCCAAGTCAATCAAGAATAATTGGATGATATATGGGAAACACGGTATTTGTTCACATGATCGAGAACGAATAGTTAACAAAGGGATTGCCAATTAGAAATCCTAATGTTAGGAAAGAAAAGGGAATTGTATGCAAAAAGGCGATAAAAATCGCAGAAGCTGCTGATTTGCAACGTAATATTGACGGCTGGTGATGTTGTTCAAGTAAGGACCCTTCAGACTACAAATTTGGGTAGATTTCTGCAAACGGCAGTCATGGCTAGGATTAGCGCGTTAAGGAAACGGGTGTCGGGCGCCTTATTTTTAAAGACAACTGTGTTTCTAGGTATCAAGGCAAATAAATGAGCGAACAAGTCAGGTCACTCAAAGAGATTCGATGCCCTGTGATAACGCGGTTAATCAGTGATCTTGTAAAGATCAAAGCCGAGTCGCAAAGAAACGGACTGGTGCTGTTGCGCCGATTGATAAGCGCAAAGTTGGTAATGGGTGCGTAGTTGTCACTGCAGGTTTAAGTATGCACCCAAATAACCAGCGAGTTATCGGTGATTTCTTAGTTGGAACTTTCTAATTTGATCTTCAGATAGGTCGAGTTGGCTTGTCTGCAGGTTACATGTTAATCACGGAATGAGTCTAGGTGCATATTATCAGATGCGCTGGATGAGCTTTTGGCGACTTGCTGCTATAGGCGGCGGTGACGATAATGTGGAGCTTGTGTATTCATTATCGATAAGACTGTATCATGCGGACAAGGATGTAGGAGCTATAGTGATCCGAACAGGATTCAAAAGTCTGGGTCTACTGTCAGCTAACCCTAACAATATCCCATAACTTACCGAATAAAGATGACTCCTTGTATTACAAAGATGATATAACTTACTATACATAATCGCAATGACGCCTACCGATGTGATATCCACTGGTCCGCATGATCTCCAAGAGGTCGCCGTCTGGCTTCCTTCACACTTAACCCATACTACAATTTGGGTTATGTATGTTGAATTTCAGTCTGCATTTGACGATACCTGAATCTCAGTCTAACCCTCATAGTTTTATTCATGGCGGCGCTTGGCGGGATCCCAGCATTACCCACATCGATTATGCTGTTCCTGCAATCCGAGAATTACCGAATACACTTGCTTTTGCTTCAATCTCGTACCGTCTTTCAGTACATCCCAATCACCCTCAAGAAACCGATACCCCATCAAATGAGCTTCGAGCAGCCAGACATCCTGATCACATTGAAGATGTAACTACAGCTCTAGATGTTCTCCATAAGAGATACAAGCTTGTCCCAGATTGTACTATCATGATTGGTCACTCTTGTGGTACAACATTAGCATTCCAAGCCATCTCGGATGAGTTCCGTCAACATTGTTATCCTGTACCAACTCGTATTGTGAGCTTGGCTGGAATTTATTCTATTGGTGGTATCGTTGACAGACATGCAGACAGCCAATGGGCTTCTGTATACCGTGATTTCATAACGGGAGCCTTTGGTGATGATGAAGACCAATGGAAGATATTATCACCAGCTCAGGGACTTGTCGGGAATGGGTGGAAGGACGTGAAGGTCGTGTTATGTGTTGCTGACAGTGACTCGCTAGTTGAGCCAGAGCAAAATGATGACATGATTAAGGCACTGGCAGATACACAGACCTATTATGTTACGATGAGTGTCGAAGGTGATCACGATGAGATGTGGCAAGTTGGAGCTCGGCAGGCAGCAGCTGTGATTAGAGCATTGGAGTTATAAATAAAGGAAATGCAACAATTGCTTCTACGAACTATTTAATACATTGTCTACTTAGCAATGAACTGGAAGTCAACAAGTTCCTGCTGTCCAATCACGGGTACTGTATAGTTTTGTCCAAAAATCTCAGATTTATGACTGGACTGTGTACCATCTGTGTTGAGGTCGACCTGACTCATTGGATCAACATCTGCATATGTTTGCAAAAAGTCTGCATTCCAATCAAAATCAAATGGTGGTTGCCAGTTAAACTCTATCACATTGGCATCTTGATCGGATAGTTCTGCTTCATGTTCCATTGGGAGACCAAACAATTGATTGCTTTCGCGACGACGTTCTTTTTCAATTCGTTCTTCCCGATTTTTGTGCTCTTCCTGGGCTACTTTGAGAATCTCATCCGTGATTTTGGCATACTGCTCGGCATGTTGATCATAACGATCGAGTTGCAGCAAGAGCGTTACTGCCTGTCTAGCAGAATCTCCATACATGTCTCCAAGATATCCGAGATATCCTGCTCCGAGGACCAGCCCCGTTACAAACAGGAAATTGGAGGCTAAGATTGGGTCTACAGGCAAACGTGATTTATGATGCAGATTGACGAGAAGTTTACTGGCAGACAAGCAAGATCGGGCAAAAATAGCCCGGCGTTCTGAGGGATCCTCCGGGGATGACTGTACTGGTGGAATTGTCATGATTGAAGCTGACATGCGGATATGAAGTTCATACATCAGGAATGGCCTGGTAGACAGCATTACAGCATAGTAGTATGCACTCATGATCCTTGTAGCGCCTCTTGCAGAAACTCTATCCGTAGAGATTGCAGATGGTCGGTTCCCGGAGTCAATGAGACCAGTAAGAGTTTTGCTCCATTGTTCAGACCAGGCACCAAGACGTTTCGCGATAGCATTGGTTGCAGTTGGCGATAACTTCTGTTTTGAATAGACTTCAACCACTACATCCTCGGTGATCTTAAGAATCTGTACGTGAGCATTCAAAAGATCCGGGCCGTTTACTTCCTCGGAAGTGTCATAGTTCACGGAACAATCAATATCGGATGTTGCTGGGGGACGGCCAAGAACAATGGCGGCATTGAGATCGAGGACACGCAAAGACTTCCAGAGGCGAGTACGCCGATAAGCGACTTCAGGAACGAAGTTCCGATTGATCTCAGCTCGGTGAATACCCAAAGCATAGGCCAAGCGGCCCGCGAAGCCCAACAACAGGAAGGACGTATTGAGTTGATTGTTCTGGAGGAATGAAAGCGTCATAAGGAGGAACACACGAAGAACATCCAAAGACGTGTCGGCAAACTGACTTAGGACTTGTTTCTGGAGACGCAAAGTTTGTTGTAAGGCACTATCCGGATCACGGCTGAGAACGGATATAGCTTGTGACAGAGACATGGCGAGATAACTGAGTTGTCCTTGGTGCATATTATCGATCTCGCGGGCAGACCATGCATCTAAAACTGCAGCTGTCGCCATTTTGTATTCAAATATGTCCACTGGTAGCCGATCCGGTGCTTCTTCAACCATCGCCGGTCTTTGTTCATTCACATCTCCGCCGACAGAAACAGAGTGTTGTATATTTATGCTTTCAAAAGCAATTGGACTACCGCAAAATGCTACTAGGGACCGAATGGTATTAAAGAAAGACAATGGCGCACAGTCGCCAATAAAGATAGCTTTTCCGCCCTTGTCATGATGTAGCCCTGAGTCTTTGGGGACCACCGGACTCGGACTACCAGTGCACGTCTCCCCCGATGACTGACCCGGTGATTGCGTATAAATGAAGGATGTGCCGTGGTTGCGACGTGTTTGGCGACGGGGAGTTGGCTGGAAACTGCAGGCAGATTCTTGATCACGGTCTCGACAGTTCCGGCACGGAAACTCGCCATCACATTTTACTTTCCGTTGCTTACAAGTTGTGCATGCTCTGGAAACACGATTGCGCGCTAGAAGCATACGGTGAGTAAGAGCGGATTTAGGTGTTCCGATAGGGGCCTGTGGCGGAGTCATCATTGTAAAGGTATAAAACTAGCATAACAGAACCCACTTTGGGAATATGAGTTGACACCACGCTAATGATATATCGGATGTTTCGTCGGATGAGGTTGACGAAGGTACAGGTTAATCGAATACTCGGATGATAAGGTTATTAAATTCGTCACATGCTTGTCTGGGATTAAATTCTGATAAATTAGGGTTGTCGGATGATGGGGTGTTGTTTCTTCCCTTTCATATAATGTAATGTCGGTATATAATTCCGAGTATTTGATCAGTATAGTACATGCAACAACAGTAATGTAACCACTCAAAATACACCAATACGTGAAATTGGATGACATGAATGACAAGCATAAAAAGATTATAATACAACAAAATTATACTTCAGCTGAAAGTGATATGATCAATTAGTCTAATGGCGGGTGATATATCCGGTAGGTGTATATATAACAACCCAGAAATGCAAATGACAAACACAAAAAGAAAATCCGGCAAACTGAGAGCAGCGATGCCACTTGACCAGATACGTGCTAAGAAATAAAGGCAAAATTGACGAATCTCGAATTCATACAAGCAGTCAGATATACATCGCCATGATATCTGCTTTTCGAGTCCTCAAAAGACAAAAATATTTTTTTTCGACAATGCAGAGTAGGTCGAGGTAGGCCGTTTACATGAAGAGAACGGTAGTCAGACCCGCAGAAACAGCAGTGAAAATACCTCCCATCGGGGCCTTGACAGACAGAGCACCGCTCAGAATGGTGGAGTTAACAGTAACACCACCTGAAGCGGAAGCCGAGGAAGCAGAAGCAGCAACGGTACCATTGCTGAATGAGCCAGTCTTGTTGGGGATCTGCAGAGCAGCACGCTGAGCCTGGTTGAAGTCAGTAGCCTTGGTGCCAGCAGCCTTGGAGGTAACGGCAGCCTGGGAAGTGGCAGCAGGAGCAGAGCTAGTAGCAACGCGAGTAGCTGTGATAGCAGTGGGGTTGACAGTGGTGATGTCGTGCTGATCAGGAGTAGGAACAGCGTAGGGCAGAGACAGGGTGCTGGTGATAGGGACAGAAAGAGAGGAGAGAGTAGTGACATCGGTAGGGAACTGGAAGTCGCCGGTGAATGTGGTGGCCGCAGTGGCGGTGGTAGCAGCCTCAGCGTTGACGTTGTCGGCCATGGCGACACGGACACCATTGTTGGAATCCAGAGCCTTAGCACCGGCGGCAGCAGTAGTAGTGGCGACAGCATTAGCAGTAACTTCCTTGTACGCGCGGGTGATAGTGACAGCTTGCTGGTACTGAGTAGGGCAGTTGACATAGTGAGCACCGCAAATGGTGATGATAAAAGTGGTGGAGCCGGGAGGGATGCTGGCCTGGGTGGGAGTGGCAGTGACAGCGGCAGCAGCGGTCATACCATAGTCGGAAGGAGTGGCAGTGGCAAAAGTAGAGTTACCAGCACCATAGTAGACATTGGCAATAGAGTGACCGACACCAGCATCAGTAGCCTGGGGGAAGTCCAGAGCCTTGGCCTTGTCAGACGTAGTAGCCTTAGCAACAGAAGTAGTGGGAGCGGCGGTGGTAGTGGAAGCTTTAGCAGTGCTTTCGGGATGCTTCTCAATAACACACTGAGTCAGAACCGGGGATTTGAACAGAGTGGTGGAGATGGTAGGAACGGGCAGTTCAAGCTCGAGGATACCAAGCTCAGCATAGGCGCCGATGTTCAGGTTAAAGTGTTCAGTAGCCTCAATGTAGCACTTTTCGGTGTAAGACAGATCGGCGACGAACTCAATCAGGTTAGCGTAGACAGCAAGAACAGCAGAAGCACCAATGGCCTTGACCTCAGCCCCAGCTTGGACACGGACACGGAGAGCAGCCTTAAGCTGAGCGTTAGCAGTGTGGACGACAATAGGAACGGAGCGGAAAGCAGTGTCCTTGAAGGAAGAGTCGAAGATCTTGCCTTTGAACAAAGAGGTCTCGATGAAAGCGTTGTCGGGCAGAGTGACGTAAAAGCCACCACCAGACATGTCAAACTCAGAAGTGATATCAAGAACCAGATCGATGAAGAGCAGAACGCCGACATTCAAATCAGACGTGCCGATACCAATGGGAGAGTTGAGCGTGAACAGGTTCAGAGAAAAGGTGTTGGAAGAAGAGACCTTGATGCCCATATCAATGTACGCCTTAACCTGCTCAAAGTCGAGGCGGAGACGAGGGTTAGTCAGGTGCTGGTTGGTTAGGTTAACATGGACGTTGCCCTGGGTCATGCAACGGTGGCAGCGAGCTTCGATAGTAACCGCGCCGACCTCATCCTGCCATAGCAGCTCATCGTACATAACCATGCTCAGATCGATGTTAGTGGAAACACGCTTTTCCTTCTGGGCGCGGACCTGCTCCATGGGATCCCGGATCTCCTTGTGGTTGAGAGGACGGATGTCCTCGGGGGTCTCCCAAGAGTTAGCCTGAACAGCAATAGCCTCCCCGACAGCAACGGGCTTGGCCATAGCGGAGCCGGTCATAAGGGCAATAGTGGAAGTGAGAACAGAGAAGAACTTCATTTTGGAAAGAAGTAAAGATCAGTTAAAGAAAGACTATAGTAGGAGAGAAGATAAAACAAGATGTAAAGATTGTGGGTGGCTCAGCACACGAACAAGAAAGAAGTTCCAAACAAGAGGCAAAGTCAGAAGAGAAGACGTAAAAGTAAAGGAAAGTCGTCAAGTTAAACTCAAGGCAAATGTGATATCGTAATGATAAGAAATGTCGTTAAACTAGTAATTCGGACTCTCAAATGCTAAAGGATCACTAACAACAAACAAAAAGGATCGTGATAGTGAACTGAAGTGCCAAAAGGAATAGAATGGAAGAAGAAAAAGAAATTAACGTGGTAGCGTTAAGCCAAAAGAAAGAAAATGAATGAATGAAAGTAGAAGAAGAAAGATCAAGTGACATGGTGAATGAAAGGAAGGAGAAATCAAGATAATCAGCAGGAGATACCTGATATTTATCTGGACCTCGAGATCCGAACGTCGAGTCCTAGCAGGCAGAATCTTAGATGCTGATCCCAGAACCTTGGACCCACAATCGCTACATTTGCCCACCAAGTCCAAGCCTTGAGCATCAATGACATCTCCCTCGTGAATTCGCCAAACATAGAAACACATCCAATTCATGACGCCTTCTTCTGCCTCCACTCCCTTCACTCACGTGCTTGTTACACACCCCTATTCTCTTCACCAAGTCTCCAGACCCCTCAGTTGATCTATACCAAGACTGCTTGTTCACACCCTGCGTCGCCACTCCAAGACGGCCCCACCATGGTGAAATGCCATAAAGGGACCTTCTCCTCATGTGCATCTTCGTGCGGCGACCAACTCTAGCTAACAGCATTCTTGAAGTTAAGCATGGGTACGTGGCAACATCTTCAGTTAAGTCCAGGGTTGACATGGTCTGTGTAGCCCAGGGACTGCTGACAGGTTTAATGCAGAAGACAAGAGACTATTATTATCAGATATCCAGTATTGGCATGAAAAAGGCTACAGTACCCAAGAGAGCATCCTACAAGACCTTTCTATTGTTAGTATCCGAGAACCAAAAAAAGTGTACTGATGTATTTAGTCTGACTAGGTTGAACAATGAAATTGATAATTTTCCAGTCGTTTGGTTATTTGGCTATATGTGCTACCCATGATGTACCGGTCAGCGAATTACAACCATCAATTATCATCATTCAGCCGGCGACTGTTCACGGACTAATCTTCATAAATATTTAGCTGACAGTCGCCACTTATACCAAATTTAATATATATAAGAGACCTCTTGTCATGTTGGCATAGAGATCAAGTCATCAAAATAGCAAATCTCGCCTGTAACAAATAATTCACTAATTGACAACACGTCAAACCCCCAAGGTCCAAGTGCAAAACACCATATTATTAGCAAATTATTAGTCCATCTAGCCGTATAAACTATCAACAGTGACTAGATGAATGAATAACTTCGCCGTCATCAAATGTATCTATAGCCAATGTAATGACTGATCCACTCAAAGTCGGATTCTTCCATGGCAAGTTACAGGTTGTGGTGTAATGTGGAACACTCGCCGCCATCGTTTACAGCGTATTTCGGATCCTGGCGTACCAAGCCTGGCTATGACAGCAGCGAATGAATACTTATGTATTTAGTCATTCCAACACAAAAACAAAGACGCACACGCCTCTGACGAAGGGGCCAGCACGTTCAATCGTGTAATTATAACCCTAGTGTGTTTATAACCCTTATTTGGCATTTTAGAATTTACCATGATCTCAGGTACTAACATGGTTGCTGCCGGAAGGCTTAAACTCAGATGAAAGAGGCAAGTGATTAACCAATTCTCGGTATGTTTCGTCTGGTATCACCACAACAGGAGAGATGTAGCTAAGCTACAGAGATAAAAGTTATGATGCAAATCCATGGCATGATATCCGGAACTTCCAAGAGATCCGATGATAACAATAGCCAACTACATGCTGTTGAACGAGTGACATAAAAGAGCCCACAAGAAATCACTTGGACTCATGAACCACGTGTCATAAGTTCCCGAATCTCCTTGGAGTTCTAGGTTCTCTCTATTCAAGGTCGTCCTTGATCGGCATTCCATCCTTCCACACTGTTATGTTTAGTGCAAATTCCCAAAGCCGCCCCCATGAGACATAATCTGGACTCTAAACCCATGCATGTGGGATCTAGCGATGAACTGGAACTCATCTTTATTTCTTAAATTGGGGTAGTTCCAGGAACTCTAGTTAATTAACTTTGATAGATCGGTGGGGCGGACACAAGTAACTTTTATGTGGTTAGATCTATGGTTAGATCTAGATGAGCCACTTATCGGATCGGAAAATACTACCAGAATTGTCTGAAATTGTTTGACGGAGCAACACCAATGCATGGCAAATATCATAACTAGGAAGTGGGAAGTAAAGAGCAAGTTCTAAGTTCCATCAAGGGAACTTTATATTATGCCTTACTGCAAAGCTTCAATCGGATCTTGACATTTGATACCTAGATCTTGCAATTTCAAATTAGGCTTCTCCTGGGAATGTTAGTGACAAATACCAAGTATCATCTTTAGATTGGATCAATGATGCTGCATACAAGATTCTAAGAATGCTTGCTCGTTTTCATCTCCACCAATAAGTAAGATCTCATACCATAATATTGCCCAACTTTTAGGCATTGGTTATTCAGATGTGTATAATGGAAAAACTCCTTAAGACAAATTATTCAACTGTAATGATTGTAATCTCAATCTTGTTTACTCAATTTGTCCTTGTTCAATGGCTCTCATTTATGAGACAAGACGTACCGGTGCCATCGGCGAGAGTCCAGTCTGTCGCATGGACTAACCAAGAGGATTCCCAAGACTGGCTCGGGGTATAAATAGTAAAGATTATATACGTCAAGATTTACCTTTCCAATGTACGAGGTTTACATATAAGCCCATGTCAATCAACCCTGGCCCATATATTCTGGAATCATGATAGGAGTCGTACACTTGGTATGGCCTATATAGTATTGGATATGACTCTTGCAATGGTGGGTTAGTCAACAATACGTCAGATAAAACTTTAAGCTGATTACGCTAGATAAGACATATCTACCACCAGTCAAATATGATATGCTAGACATTCTGCATTCTCCATTTCCACTAGGGAGTTTACATCACATATGCTGATTCAACTATATAGCAAGCGATACTTGGCACTTGTGTAAATTAAATAATTAACATCAGTGTTTTCTCAGGCTGATGTAAAGAACCTTGTATACTTCCTGAGCTCTTGTAAACAGTCAGAGACTCTAAGCATATGCTTGCCCCATCAAGACCTCAAAAAAATCTTCATTTTTCACCAACCGATATTTTACTTGGCTTTGCCATAAATCTTCTAGCTGCTACCGGGCCGCCACCTCACTTTGCTTTGTAAAAGTCTTTTTTACCAAAAATCGTAATGTGTCGTATGTCTCCAGTCGCAAAAATTCCTTATACTGACGTTGACTTTTCATGTGCTTCCTTCGGCTCTCGCACCTTCACAGGCCCCCCACCTGAACCTTGCCACCCCGGCCCAGAACATCCATGAACACACCATTAGCCCATGTACCGCGAATGTTTTCATTTGTCTGACAGAGACCCTGAAAATGCAGAATTCATTTCTGGAAAAAATGGAAGATGACCAGGGGGTTGTTGCAGAACGACTCGCCTGGGGAGGGCTAGGCATAGTCTTAGTAGGACAATGCGTCTTGTCTCACATACGATGGCACAGCAAAACGCAATGTATACGCCGAGTACGTGAAGTGAATATGGCGTTGAGAGTGGTGGATGGTATTATGCGAATTGACACTAGTGCAAATTTCGACAGGGAGAACCGGTTTTGTTAAGACTATGGTGGTTAGGGCAGTCCAAGTCCACATTGAACCGTTCTGTTGCTTCAACGTGGTATCGTTAATCATTGTTGTCGACGGCTTTGAGCAGCTGGCAGATTTGGTCAATGTCAACAATTAATTTGAGTCTGTGATTATCAAATGAAAACGTGAATGTGATATCAAAAGCCGCGTATTTACTCCGGAAATTGAATCATTAGTACTCACTGTACAACTAATCCATTTTTCGACACATGACACAAACTAACAAAATGAAGCCTACGATTCGTGGAACCGTTGCCCAGAACAAACTCACAAAGTGAGATTACCTGCATCTCGGTATGCATTACCTACTCTCCCTTTCTGTTTCCATATGCCAACAATTACCTACACTACAGATGTTTGGCCAAGAACCCTACTTCAAATCAAGGAGGGGGCGTGTTTCCTCATTTCTTTGGCTCGTGCTCCGGGCTGCTAAGAGCGTTCTCTCATGCCAAGAGCAACACCACTTACTAGAAATACGATGAGAACGAGATTGTATTAGGTATTTACTAGATATAAATATGTATATATGACTGAAACGATATAAAAAAAGAACAAATATCTGGATACAATCTATTTCTAAGAGCACAAACAAGCATAAAAGTATGTATATAGAAAATATGGTTGTTTGCTTGCTTGTTTTATGACTAAGCCAAGATAAATGAGAGTGGATTCACTCCAGGGAATAATCTTATAATTTGTGCCGGAAGTTGGGAACAAGATTCTGGGCAGGCCGTCCAGAGGTCTGGCTCCATCGCAAAAATGGCTATGAATCATCATGGCTGCGATCATGTAATGAAGGCATGATGCTGTTAGGAATTTATTGAAATATATTGTAATAACTTGAGTTGATACTAAGAATGCTTAGCGGACGGACAGATTTGAATATGGTCATAACTAGAAGTTTAGGAAAGTTTCAAGCACCAGGCGAGAGTTAACAAGACTCATTGTATGAGAGCCTTTCTGTATTATTACAGCTGTATCATCAATTCATTTCAGAGTACATAATAAAAGAACCCTTCAATTATTGTCCTTTCCAACCACCAATACCAATAGTCAACATCTTGGGACTTCCATCCCACAAGCTGCCTGACTGATCTGGGCCTTCGCTGGCACTCACGTCATCATACGGGAACGCATAACCTTTGCCCCCGACGCTGACCTCGTGGCAGATTCGAGAGTAGTGATTAGTTCTCTCAATTCCATAATACTTCCCAACAACTTCACCCTCGGGCTGATTGCAGTTATCAAGAAGCGTTCCTCGATTCAAAGCAGCGGCCAGCCTTGCGCCAGCAGCACCCTTTCCCTCATTCCACTCGGCACCACGAGCAAACGGACCGGTTGAGCAGCTGAAAACATCTTGTGTAGATGGCTTGCAAAACTTTCCAAGTTCTCCTAAGTCAAGGTGGTCTCCATTCTTTTTCTTGGCGACTAACCCTTTCACGTCTCCCCAATGAGCTTGAGTGTTGATGGTAAGTGGGCTTTTCGAGTAACACTTCCAGACGGCATCAATATATGGCTCAAGATAACCATTGAAGAGGCCTGGAAAAACAACGCATCCAGAGTTGGGACTTAATGCCCGAAGGTTGTGTTTACCATCTTTGGTCTTGACGATAAGTTTGGACCATCCCGCATGGTTTTTGTTATCTTGTTCAATGAGCTTTCCACACACACGATCCAAGCCATCAGCCCGGAATCCCTCAACAAAAGTCTTCTTTCCATCCATATTCTCAAGTTCCAATGAACACGGAATACTGACAAAATCAACATAGGAAATGTTGACGTAAAGCTGGTAATCATTGAAGGTGAACTCAGCAAATCCCCAGTCCAAGAAGTAGTTTGGGTCTGTGGGGTTCATCATACTAGGTTCCACAACAGCAGGCCCGGGATTCATCATGAACGTCAATGGACCTCCTTTACAAAACCATATGCGACCACCAGCAACTCTCGGTACAGTAACTATTCTTGAGCTACCGGGACCGCCCAAAGGAATAGCAACATCATGTCCCAGTGGTTGCAAGATTGTGTTGGGCGAAGGGGGGTAAAATGGGGTTTTACCATCGGCAGAGATGAAAACGGGTTCCATGTTGCGGTTCATGGCACGACCAGTAATGGTAATAAAAACGTCACTGTCAGACGTGTCATTGCGAAGAGTTATATCAAGTGTGTCGGCTGTCATGGTAGGCTTGATGGAAAAGATGTGATAAAGTGCAAGTGACAAAAGCGTAGTGAGAGCTTTGGTCTTGGAGATCCATGAGAAACTGCAGAACTGCGTGAGAATTGACCAATGAGATGATGAAATGTGAAAAGATGTTAGAAAAGGATAGTGCCGAGAGGCATGAGAACAATATTATATGGGAGAATAACGACCAAAATGGGCCTATGGGTAAGTATATATCCCAGAGATTATATCCCAATGACAAGTAAGCGAGAAGTCAGTGAAAACTGTACAATATCTCATTAATGGCCGATGTTCTGAAAAAAAAGAAGGGATCCCTCCCTGATGAGTACAAAAGGCCAGGCGTTGATAACAAGGCGAGCTGAACATTTCCCAGTAGGATTTGCTTCTTTACAGCTATGGTCATTTAAGACAAGGCGCACCCATAGATAATGGCAAAGATAAAGCTAGAATTTAACAAATCTAAGTTTCGATAATGACATCATTGTGACAAGTAGGAATTTACTAGCATGACAACATAAATGGTGTTGAGATGCAGCGGAGCGATAACAATAAATATTAATAGATATGATGACTTGAGTCTTTCCAATATATCAACGTTGACCCAAATTTGGTAGTATATAACAAGTTGCAGAATTTTCCTTTATAATACCTTCCTTGATGAGAATTTGCACATATCACCTGGAGTTGTATTTAGTAGACTAATGATATTTGCTATCACATCATTCACCAGCAACCAATCTCTCGATTACATTAATGTCAACGAATGCCAAATCCCGATCGTATCCCATGGAAGGTCAATTTTTCAGTCATGTCAGTAATAGCCGTAAAATGCAACACGTGATAATGTAAGGAAACTAGTAATTGACTGCTCCTGGTCCAAATGCTTTGTCAGCGGATGCTTCATTGACGCTGCTATCACGACTGTAAAAGACATACATCGAAGAACCCAGACCTTTTCCCCCAATTTCGTGATTTGGTGCCATGCCACCTATGTTTAAACCTAAAGTCTCATTCTCGTGGACTTTAGCATCTCCATAGTCCACTATGATAGTTGCATCTTCCCTTGGTGGCCCTTTGGTCTATCCATCACTATCATTTATAGTAGTCCAATAATTAATCAATGAGTCTTTATCACCTGGGCCGACCAGAGATATAAATGACGCCTGACCTAGTATGTGATCATTAGTATTTGGAGACACTGCATTTTCGAGATCTGTCACTCGAGATCCATTGAATAACATTATCGGGTCAAATAAAAGGCCAGCCTCCAGATGCACTGGTGATGTCCCTGTGTCCTTGTCAAACTCTTGGGACAAAAACACCACATTAATCTGAGTTTCATCATTGCGGTACTTGACATTCATGTTCATATGAAAAAGGACGAGAGAGATGTGAGCAGACTTGCCCAACATATAAATGTATACGTACCTCTAACTTCAAATTCACTCTGAAGGAGCTAAGTCCGAATTTTTGCGATTGGGAAATTAGGGTTGTTGTTGAGATAAATGTCATTTCTCCATTCTCTGCTCCTCACTTTGAAGACTGTTTCAGGATCATCCATCTGACACTTCTTTAACTGTTACTTGATTAAAATGGACTGGTTTGTCATTGACGAAATGACAATGTAATCCAGGTACTCTATTTCCTTCATTGTCGGTTTCAATCTGAGTTCAAGTCTATTCAAGAGGCCGAATGTGAAAGATCAGAAAGTAAGCTTAAATCGGTCTCGATATAACGGGTGAATATCATCGATGGATACCCAGACAGACTATATAGCATCGTATCCCATAATGTTGCATGGAAACATTAACATTGACAAACAAATCACATAACCAACAGGCACCGAGGCTGAAAACGTCAACCAAGGTAATACAGTGAGGAAACATATATCTAGACTGAAAATAATTCTGGTCAAAATTGACAATAGTCAGCAAGCATGGTTGGTAACTTATTTGCTAAGACATCTGCTGATATGGAATATGAAAACTGATATCGGGTAACCTGTGATTTCGGTGGGACTGGACGATGTATTTCTTATGATGTATATTAACGTAGCAAGCGTGCCATCAACTCAACAAAAAAGGCACATAATAAATCTAAGCAGAAACTACTAAACAGAAAATGCGGGAACAAAACGACGGCAATACACAAAAACACAGAAATAGAACGGAACGGAGATGGTTCTGTAAGCAGTGCAAAACACAACATCAAGATAAAGCATTGAACAGGAATCGAAAAGAACAAAGCACAAACCCAAAAAAGCAGAAACGGAGCAGCGTATATCAACAGTAACAAGACCAAAAGCAAACAAGCAACCAAAAAGGCAAGACACTCGCTAAACCCAAATCAGAACGAACCCAAAATCAAATAATCAAAATCGACTGGACTAAGACGTTTTCCAAAAGAAAAAAAAAGAAACAAGGCACTTGACACCCGGTGGCCCAATAGAACAAGCAAAAGAGAAAGAAAAAAGACTCGGATCTGTGAAAACAGGCGGCCGTAAAAGTAGAGACATGGACCAGCCAGCTTATAAGATGTCCGAGATACAGATATACCTGAAAGTCAAGCAAATATAAAACAAGTCATGGAGAAAATGGGTTGGAGTCTAACCGAGAGACTTCTGTTTTAGTTCCGGATGTCATGGAACCACAGAGGAATCATTAGAAGGAAATGTATGTGCCAGTGTGACAGAGTCACGTCTAAGGACAGGAAGTATGGTAGCTTCCAGAGCAGATAAGAGGAAATAAAAATGACCAACCCCAACGAGAGAAAAAAAACAACAAACACAAACAGTACCGACAAGGTAAAGAAAAAAAATCCATGACACCTCGGTAGCATAGTCTGATGATGTCAATATCACATCAGAATCGGGTACACAACCATTGGGTCAGTGGGTCGCGAAACCAAAGAAAAAGTCTATCCCAAACGAAAAAGAACAAAAAGAAAACAGGATAAAACCAAACAAACCAAGTGTGTAATCACCATCCTTCCCAGGGGCAAGGATAACAACAGCATTTCCACAGGATCGGTCGACGAATGAGGAGTCCTTTAACCTAATAAACACTCTCTTCGTCGGCCGCCTGAGAGATCATTGACGGGGTTGATGCATTAGACTCAACATCATCCACATAGCCAATAAGGGCCTGAGAGTGGAGTCTAAAAGACTCGCCCATCAGTCTTGTGATACCCCAAACCACAACTTCGTCCATTATAGAGGCCCACAGACGAGCGACAACAGCAGACAGTTGTTGGATGCCACGATCAGCACACTCGCGTTGGAGAAGGGCACGAAAGCGATTGTACATATCCATCTCTTCCTGAGTAGTATTGACGTCATCGTCATGTTCCAGACGATATAGCCACATGGAAAGGATAATAAGCAGATCCATACCAGCTAAGGGATGTTCGATGCTCCAGTTAGTGGGCGAAGAGCGCACAACCCACTGGATGCCCTGCGACACGCAAGTTGCTAGCGTTTCGTAGCAGGTCTCAATGACCCGCAGCATCTCACCGTTCCGCTTGACCCGAGAACGAGCATTAGACATGGCTGCCGCGACCTCATAAGAATCGTGATAGCGCATGGCTTCCTGTACAGACTTCAGGTCAACCTCAAAGCGAGCCAGAGCATTTCGATACATGGCGCGAGAGTTGAACAGGAGAGGGTGGGCTCTTATGGGAATACGGAGGGCTACAGGGGTCTCTGGGTCGCACAGAACAAGACTACGTTCCCAAGTCTCAAGAGCAAGGCGCAGGCGGTGTTCAGTGACAATGTCCTGAAGAGCCTCTGGCGAGCGCTTGTGGTACCACACCTCGAGGAAGAGGGCGTTTATGAGAGTACGCGCAGCATAAACTGAGAAACGCGTAGTCTCACCCTGTACAAGGCGCACGTGGGCCTCGACAAAAGTCGGGGCCGGCTGAGATCTCAGCATCTCCATCCAAGCGCCATCGTTACCGGGCCCAGCATTCCACAGTACTTCAGAAGATGGAAGCTGTAAGTCCTCAAACTCGTCGCAGGCGATAGCGGGAGCATGGTTGAATGTCAAGGTTAGAAGCCCAAAGAATATATAGACTGCGTAGTAAGTGCGCCGGCATCCTTCGTCCTCAATCCACTCTGCGCGACTTGGAAGCGCCCCACCGCGAGCCTCGTGGCGAATCTTCAGTTCATAGCGATTACCGGCGACCATGTTGGCAAGCAAGGATTTTATTGAGCAAGTCCATTCAAGTCCTTTGGCGTCACCGCTCCAGCTGGCAAAGACCATGTTGAGGAGAGAGCTCTGCATGGTCCAGAGGGGGCATTTTCGCGAAGAGAAGTTCTCCTTGTGCTGCAAAAACTGGTTGACTAAGATCTTGGAACCAATATGCATCAGGTAAGATTCATCCTGATCAAACAAATAGAGAGCGCCAATACTAAGAACAGAGAGAAGCAGAGCTGGTGCAACATTAACAGGGTCGAATGAGCTGGAATGAAGGAAAGGTAGGTTGTGATGGAATACATCGAAATATGTGGACAGGTATCTGTTGAGTGACTGCAACTCGGGCAGTCTAAAGCCCTCAGGAATCGCACGCTCGTGGTCAATTTCTCTAATGTTCTCGAGAATGATGGCTCTCTCTTCCTCGGACTGGATGATAGGCACCCTGAAAGGTGCCATGTACCCCTGCATGGGAGTTTGCGGGGCAGAGGTGGGGGCCTCGGCAGGCGACAGAGCGCAGATCATGTTCTGTAGTGCAGGAACAAGCCCATTGAGAGGAGGCAATCTTGGGTCATTGGAAGTTGACGCCGAAGCCATGGAAGGCTGGCTGTCAAATGAGCTGGCAACAGAGTGTGTGTTTTCTCTGACACCCTGAGGCATGAACTCCCAGGGCATGGCCATACCATTTCCAGGGTAGCCACTGTGTTCTTGGCTGGCGGCACGCGAATAGCCGCCCTCGTAAGGGCCCGCAGAGTCTCTCATGGCCTTTTGCTGCATGTCAGCAACGAGCATTGCAGCAGCCTCAACATCAAGACTATCGGAGGCAGCAGACTCGATTTGGGAGATTTCACCCTGGTCTAGAGTTGGAGCCCTTTTTGCAGGCGTAGATCGAGACTTGCCAGTAGTGCGGCGCTTGGTATCGCTGTGAAGAGGGACACCGCCATCTTTGGCATGAACAGTGCGGTCGTGGCGCAACAGAAGATCGCGACGGACAAAGGTGCTGTTACATTTCTTGCAGCCAAATGGACGCTCCTTAGTGTCTAAAATGTGGAGAAAATGGTGGTTAGCGTCAATTCGATGCAGGTGGTGTTCCATCTTGGGCAAGAACAATTGATCAAACTGACTCGCGTGCATGGAAAAGTAGTTACTTTGTCCTATTTTTTTGGTGGTAGTTAAAGGTTTTTATACCTTCCGTCGGCTGCGAGTCAAGTATCGAGTATGCAGAACAATCGTAACCATGCAAACTTGGACGGAAGGAGCGAAATTGTTTGTAACAAGGGGAAGGTGACACTTACGACTACGCTCATGACGACTGCGGTGCTCGGAGCGGCTGAAAGCGCGATTGCAGAACTGGCACTTGTATTTGCGTTCCGGGGCATTTGCAGGAGCAGGCTTGCTGCGGGAGGCGGGAGGGGCGGTCACGGAAGCAGCAGCAGCGGTCGCGGCTGATGCCGGTGGAAGAATAGCAACTGATGTGGACGGCATGGTTAATTGTAGGGAGATTATTAATGCTTTCTAAAGTCAACTAGTAGAATGGAGGTTATCCCCAAGTGAAGATGCTGTAATGCAGAACAAGATGGGTATCGAGAAGAAGCAAGTGCAAACCAAAGCAAAGCAAAGAAAAACAAGCCAGCTATGAAGCGGCGAAAAGAGAAAGGTCTATGTCCAGAGTAGTAACGCTCAATGGTGTAAATGTACTGAATGATGCAATATTGTAGATGTTTAGAGTTGAAGAATGTATGCGTGTTTTAGTGCTGAAGTTCTCCAACAACTGCGTAACTCGCTGTCGCGATCCCGGGTGGGTTTAAAGGGCGTCTTCGTTGTAAATGATGTTGAAGGTCATTTGGTGCAATGGGTTTATCATGGACAGAATATCTTCCCCTAGGCAAGTGTAGAAAATGTAAAAGAAAAGAAATTAAAAAAAAAAAAAAAAAAGGAATAAAATCTCAAACCGTGAAGGTGCTGGTGAAGTGGCGGAACAAGATGTAGAAGTGGAAAGTTAAAAAGGTGGAGGGGGAAGAGAGAAAGAAGTAGCGGGGACTAAGGACAATAAAATGGAAAATAGAGGAAAAAGCGCGAGGATTTTAGTTGGATTAAGAGCTTCTTTTTACGTGTTGGCAGGGTGATGGGGCGGTATGGTGACAATGGGGGGGAAGTATTCCTTCAAAAATTTGGGGGAAGTTCTTCTAGAAGAACAAAGCACCAGTGCAACTGAAGAGCTGAACTGCAAAATAAACGAGTTTAATAAAGAAATAAATGGTTATTTACAACTGGCATCGATAAGTATTTAGTGGGATGAGTTGATGCTATAAGCAATACTGAAAACAACTAAGGAAGATAACAAGTTGACTGTATCCACGGTCTTTTTTTTTAAAAAAAAAATCAAAGAAATAGCCAGTCTAATTTTACAATCTATATATGCAAACTTCGAGATAGCAGAAGAGAATTATAATGTCCAACAAATGCGGTGGGGGAGAGCAGGTCCTCATACTCAAGGAAAATTGACTGGATCATTTGGTTAATGCCTGTATTCTCGCTTGATTGAATATACCCTTTGTGTCTTTAGTCCGTCTGTTCACTTAAAACACCCTGGAACGACCAATGAGGCACAAAGAAGAAAACATCACTAATGAGAGGGTGTGTCGCGGGGTCAGGAGGAACTAATGATTGATATTGACTATACGTTTATGTAAATACATACGTACTAGTGACTGACTATATTCAGAAGATGAAAAGATATATTTAGCAAAGGAAAAAAATATATATATTGAATAAAATAAACCTATGAGGAAATCACCACCAGTGAAGCCATCACTATCGTCGCTATGTAAGCCATCAAAAGGCAAAATTCTTGGAAATAAAACAAAAGCCTTGTGTCGCGGGGATGGTTAGCGGCGCGCTGCTGGTTCTTCCGAGCATTGCGATGTGGAAGTGAGCCAGGGTTTGTGGGGGATGGTGGGGGCGTGCGAGCATCGAGAAGGGAGATCGGCGTTGATGTGGTAGAGGGAGGGGAGGAAGGGGTTTCGAAAACCCAAGGTGCTGAAGTGAATGGGCATGATGGAGGGGGAGGGGAACAGAGGGGCCGCTGAGGTTGAAGTGGGTAAGTGGGTAAGTGGGTTGAGAGGAGAGAAGGAAACGAAGACATGTAAGAACAGTCCCAGAACAAAATCACCCCAAATGCAGTATTAAAGCAGGAAGTTCCATTGAGCAGGAGGATGTGTGAGATGATTTTATCTTCTGTTTCTTGCATATAAGTCATACACTTTGAAAAAATAAAAAATAAAAATAATATATATGCTTCCTCTAAATCTTGTATAGATCTGAGTTTGTCAAAACAAGTAGACACTTACATCTTGTTCTGCGGTTGACGCCAATTCACCCACTTTAAGTCCCCCTCCTTCTTCTCCTCTAGGAAAAAAAGTCATTTCAAAAGGGCCCCGTGTTCATCACTACCACTCTAAGCCTCATTATTATCCCCACCTAACCATTCATTACGCTATGGTCAACTATTCACTATTAACACCCATGGCCGTCGCCCCATCTTTGCCCGTCCCCGCGTTCCCAGGTGGTCAGGCGGTTCTGAATATACAAATTTATATATATATATATATAAAAATGAGAAAAAAAAACACATAAATATATATTTATATATAATGATGGTAAAGGCCTTCTGCAGTATTCATCTTGTCGTGATTGACGGAATATCGGAACAGTCATCTGATATATACCTTGATTCTCCATGCTTTTCTGCTAACGCAAACCAAGCGTAGGTCAGTGTTGTCCCAAGGTTTGTAGATAAATGTATACAAAGCATTAGAATGTCTAAGTTCATTGCCTTGGCGGAACAGATCCGGGCGCTTTCCCTAAAGGCTTCACCGATTCGTACAATCCGACTATGTCGACCACATAAGCATATCCTCCCTCCTACCTTCCCAATGCATGTGGCTTCACCTCCAAGCCAGCATTTGCCATCCTTCTGCATGTGTTGTTTAACCTCTTCTACCTTAACCTACTCTCCCATCTCTTCACACCAAAACACCACATTATTCCATGGCTGTTGGTATCCTTTCTTTTGTGCACATCCAGGCACTTGACTCCAATAGTAACTGGTCTCTTCCTTATACTGGTTTATATTGACGTAGCAGCATGAATGGTGTAGTTACTGTATTGGGAACAGGAATGACAAGTTGGCAGGTAGAGAAGGGTCTAGTGTAGCATACATCATGTGCATCCTGACAGAGACTTTGACGATCTCGTGCGCATGAAAAATGTCTCCGACTTCCGGTGCTTGCCACAGGCAAGCCACAATGACAATGCTTTACATTCTTCTCTGTAGCTATATATATGTATATAACGTCTAGGTGATATTATATCATGAAACTGGTGGGATGATAGAGGGGGAGATGGGTACATAGAAGGCCTAATTTCTGTAATTCCCCAACACAGATGGCATTCCGGGTGGTCCAAAATCTTCTGTCTCTGATCACCCTGAAGAAGCCGATGAGTTATAATATGGATAAACTCACCCCCTATCTTCCTCTCTCCGTCAATAAGCCTCTAGTTCCCCTCCGGACATCTCAACGCCACAACCACTCCACCATATTATTTCTGCGGACTTGTATCCCCACGTTCAAGTTAGTTGACAGGGTCGTGTAAAAAAATAATTTTAAATATCTATCGAGATGTTTTTTACCAGCCCCTGTTTTTACAACTGTCAATCACGACGCGCTTTACCTCATCATTTTCAGCTGAGTAGTTCTGTAGTCGAGACGGACCAGGATGAAGATCAGGTGAGCTTGTAAACAAATGTAGGACATATAAAATATACTTCTGTACACATATGACCGTATAGGAGACGAGGGGAGGGGATTTCAGCGAGTATTTAGCCCAATCTCGTGTTGTTATGTAAGGGCTTTATCTGTATATGTAAATATATGGCACAGACATCAATCGGTGAGCCACTCGAATAACTTGTAAATTTGTTATATATGTTGATAAATATGTATCTAGATGCCAAATATTTGCAAATTTTCGGAATGGACATCCAGGGGTTGAACATCTTCGACCCCGCTATAAATCCCCTCTTTCTCATTTCACTTACACGGAACGCCATCTGGGCTCCACAATTAACTTCAATCCCTTTTTTTTTCTTCCCTTCTTACATCCACCGCCTCCCTGACCCCTGTCCACATCCCGTGTCTCCTCGTTCACCAACCGTCCCGTGGCCCTCGCATCAAGTGTGGCATTGAGTGTTTGGGACGAGGCTTTGGGTCATTAGTCAGGTCACTGGCTTTGCTTTGTGGACGAAATTTGCTGAATAGTGTCTATATAGGTAGTGTATCTAGGCTTGTATAGTAAATAATTATGATATCTATGTTTCCAATTAGTTAATGCATTTTCTATGTTATGTATATTTACATTTTATTTACAAGTATCTAACATAATTGGCATGAAATTGAGAACTAGAGTAGTTATCACCAGTCGATTGTCACATATATTCAACGAGTCATTCATTCATCGCACTCTTCCGTAAAGCTCTGCACGCAGGCTCCATCAGTCCCGCAGGCCATGTTCCTCTATAAAACCAGATTCTTGGTGTCCCCACCAATCAGTGTTCCCCACAAATCCCGCCACATGACAATAATGCATTTTCAAGGTTTCACGAACCAGCTCTTCTATGTGAGCAATAAACAATTATCCATATCAAACATGATAACTGGCTATAAGACATGTTCCTGGTTCGTTTTGGGCTGTCACAGAATTCTAGCTTCTGTTAGTTCCTGCTGGGTTGGTATTAAACAATTCGGACTAGACAAAGAACAGAACTTTCCGTGTGAGTGGGTTTAAGGGTTCTTTGTTCTGTTTCTAAAAATTTGAAAGGGTTCACTCAGTCCAAACCTGCAACGGATAATGACGGCAGGATACAGGCATAATGAATGACAGACAAATACTTGGTTCACTGGTCGAAAACATTTACAATATGCATATATAATTAAACAACCAACAGATGGGCAATCTGACCAGAAACCTTTCGTACATGGTTATTTAGGTGACCTGTGAATATGATACACAACCGACTCTGCATGACAATATGTTTATTTGAAATTTTCTCCATTACGACATCGCCATCTCCATAGCTCTGTCCACGAGATTGTAACCATCATGCACAGCACAAACCCCTCGTCCGCCAGTCCCGTTTGACTTCTCATAATGGCTGTCCGTCAATTCAGGGGCACCGATTCCAGGAGCTTCATAAATATATAGATAACATATATTTATATAAATACCTATGTACATATACGGATTCCATTCCTATATCCGGCTAGTTCAGGGAACCCCATCCAACAGAGTAGTGGGGTCCGGAAAACCGTTACTTCAACTATATAACGTCAATGATCCAAATTGCATTGACATATCAGTATTCCTTGTCACAGAGTCGCCATCGTAACTTTGCAAATATCTACGCTCTTTTATCTTTTATTTATTTATTATGAAGAAGGTACAAGATATATGCAGGATATGACCATAAAGGAATAGACTATTTTTTTTCAGCTCTTCACCGCACTTTTGTGTGAACATGAGGAATGTCTTTACATGTTACTATTATGATCATTTCCTTAGACACCTCGAGCCGGTTCGTTCTCAGATTCCCTTAAACACACAATGGCCCCTCCATCTCTGACAACCCCTGCCGCACTTCTCCCTCCCGTTCTCTCTCCTTATCCCCCCTAAATGAATATGTATGTATTTAGCACCGATCACTGGTCAGTTAGATTCCCCTCGTCGACACTATGCAAGTCACCACACATCTTCCATCAAGTTCCCACGACCTCACCTCACCCACAAACTTATTAGCAGCTGCAAGTCACAGGAACATTCTCTCCCCAGCAAGTGCACCGACAAATACATTGATTCTATTTCCGCCTTGATGTCAGCCAGGGCTTGGGACAAGGAATTGTGAGCGCGTTGGTGCGCGTTTGCTGAAAAGGCAAGAAGTTCGATGTGTATATGGAGATATGCATATGGCCATGTACGCAAGCAATGACCAAAAGTGCACAATGGTTTGCCCATCGAGACCCCGATGCACGGGGCCCGACGGAACTTTGGTGATGGTAGCAGTGGTGGTGGGGAGGCGGTCAAGTGGGATATCAGTTACATCGGGAGAGGTCGGATCTTTTTCATCAAGTATATCAGGAGTGTAGAGCCTTGAATGTCTATTATTGAGAATAATTGTATAATTGATATACTTTCACTTCAATCATGACATATCTCGGTTAGTAATTATTGACTTCCTTTTCTTCAAGTGTTCTTCAATCTTGATGCATTTGTACGCTTGATTATCAAAGATAGATTTCTCAAGTTTCTCTTTCTTTAGGTATTGATATGGACATTACCCTACAGGTGACCTTGGCTTGAGAGTTTGGAATCGCTTATTTGCCCCTCAAATTAGATGCGTCTGTCGTGCAAGGTCCCTTCAAAACCAAGACTGAAAATGCAGAGCCTGTACATTGGCTTCAGTAACATTTTCTTTTTTAGAAACTAAAATGTACAGTAATCCGACATTCTCGTCCACAACAAAAATGTCGTCATCTATCATATACCAAATGCCATGCCCATGACCGGTTGAGTTATCACAGGACCAACAGCTATTTAACATTGAAAGCTGGGCTTCAATTTTCCCAACAAGTTTCTCCAAACTTATCGATATTCGTCTTATATGAATACCATCTATATAGCCAAATATTGTCCTTGATTCATATGAATGCCGCGCTTAGAGAACATGAAGCTCAACCAATGATAATTACTGGTGTAGACGTGAAAGTAAATATAAAATATATACATATTTGGTTATATATATTTACCTCTCCAGGTGGAGTGTGAATTGAGTTCAGGCTCCTGGGAGAGCGAAAATGGAGAGGAGGCCGGAGCTAGTGATCACCTAGTTTCGACCAACATATGCGGAGAGTTGGCTAAATGACGTATAGGCAATGTTAATGCGGAATTATGAGGATCTGATCATCGCAAATAGATATATACGCATATGTAGGAGGATGGTTGTATATATCTATCCTATCTAATGTGATGCAACGACTCGGACTTAGGCCAAGAGCTCCGGAATCTCGTACTTTGGGGCTATACTATCTGAATCCATTTTTACTGGCCTCCTGTTGACTAATAAATATCAATATGTTACTGATTTTAGCTTTGATTACCCAACCCAATTATGGTGCAAAGGGGAGCGATTATCAGATGGGGAAATTCGTATATACATGTATACTTTATGTCGACTCTTGTAATTTTACATAGGAAATGTTTATATCAATGTAAATATCTATCGTCCATTCCCCCCCTCCTTCCTCTATTAATCACAACGTGGCAATTGTGTGGTCAAGGATTTCGATGTTTCTCAGACTCAAGAGGTCATATCTCGGACAAGCCCGCCTTCGTCGATAATCCTTCCTATCGTAGGAACGGAACCAAACCCAACAATTTGAACCATAAAAGCTGGTCAGCCGGGAAGCCAGAAACTGGTGTGAAAATTCACAGTCAGGTATAAGCCTGTAGCGACCCACTTTACCTTCTATCTACCTGTCTAGAGGATGTGTATGCCTTGTACTGCAACTTGATTTTGACTCTCAATGCCACCACGTTGAGCGGGAGACATTGGAGATAGTTGTCATCTATTCTTGTTGTTTTCGTGTTTCGATTGTTTGTTTGTTTGTCTATTTGTTTGGGGTTCTGACCGATTTCCTGTAGAGCTTATCCATCTGTTGTTTTCGCTTTGTATTTCTCCGTCCGCCGGACTGGTCTGTCATTTTGCATTGCCCCCCCCCCCCCCCCCGTTCCCCCCAGTTAGTGCTACTGGGAACGATATAGGAATAGCCAGGAACAGCCAATCCACAAGCTCGCATCTGTTCCTCGCTCGTTTCTCGCCTCCCATCTGCTTGTCTGCGAACTTCCAGTTTAGTCCAGTCAATCACTGTCACAGTTGACGTTCGCCAGCTTGAACATGCGTTCCTGACCTGACCGACATCATCGTGACATCGTTATTCGACACATTTTGTTATATTCTTTCTTTTTTCAATTGTGTGGAATCTGCGACATACACCCTCAAACTCCGCATTCGATCATACTCACGCCGACCGACCTTTTACCCTCGCGATCCTGAAAATAATCGAGCCAATAAAGTACCCCCTTTGTTTCTGAGCAGTGGTCCATATCATTCGACATTTTACTTTTTATTTATTTATTTATTTATTAATTCTGGAAATAACATACAAACCAATCATCAACTTCTAGATCACGACTGCTTATACTTCAATAATTCTTCAACTCAATCCTCCAACCTGTACAAGTTGACTGTATAATATATTATCCGACCGCTACGCATCTAACCTCTCCCCGATCGCCCTTTGCTTCCGTATACATTTCGCTTCTTTGCCTGTCACAAAATCTTGTCCAGTCCACTGTCAACTATCCTCCGCGCGTCGTACATACACCACCCCACCATAGTCCCCAAACTACCTTTCATTCAAACTCGGCCCGAGCCCCTCGGTCCCGCTGGTAATATGTTTGTCCGGGCGCTCTACGACTACGAAGCCGACGATAATACCAGTTTGAGTTTCCATGCCGGAGATATCATTCAGGTCATTACTCAACTTGAAAGCGGTTGGTGGGACGGTGTAATCAACGGCGTACGCGGCTGGTTTCCCAGCAATTATTGCCAGATAATTGAGAGTGCTGATGAGATTCCGGATGCCATCCCTGGAGGCCATGGCGGAGTTGACGAAGAAGAAGAGGTTTCTTACGAAGATGCCTACGAACACGAACATCACGAAAATGAGCAACATCTAGATACCGAAGAGTCCTTAGTCCAAACACCTGGGTTACCTCTTGATAGTTCACAGTCCGCAGACAAGTCCCGGTCCGACTTCTGGATTCCACAAGCAACCGTCGATGGCCGCCTATTCTATTACAACATGGTAACCGGAGATCGTAGCACAGAACTACCTTTGGAATCACCAGTGTCAATCAACGAGACAGGACCTATGGACCGCATGAATGTCAATATGCCCGACAGGACACGGGTGCCTGCTGAGATGATGGCCAGAGGTCTGACTAGAGACGAGGATGAGGATTCCGTTACCTCTGTTTCTGATCTCGATGGCGAGCATGGAATGTCAATGTCTTCGAATGGCCGTATGGTGAGTTTAGAACAGACCGAAATATCGCTAAGATGATTTAATGCGCTTCGATGGATTTATTCAAAAGAAAAGACCACGACTAACTTGCATACATTTCATCCTAGACCAGGAATCAGAGTTCATTCAGTAACGAACTGTCACCATCTGCCTCTATGGATTCTATCAACGGTATTATCCCGCAACAGACTCGCCAAAGAACAGAAATGCTTTCTGGCCCACTATCCGCTGTCAGTAAACCGCCCATGATCGCATCTGCTACGTCGTTCACTGCTGGCGCCTACAACATTCCTTCTACATCAAACATCTCCCGTTCCTTCTTTGATGATGGAACAACCGCCCCGCTCACTTGGGATGGACTTGTTATGAACATGCGCCGTGCTATAGAAAAATACCGTGAAGCCATTGACAATGGCGATAGATCTCAATATGTTGCCAGAGCCGAGGATATCTCAGATCATCTACGTCTTCTCCTTGCTGCTGGATCTGGAACCACTGATAACCACTCGGGCCAACCATCTATCATCTCACAGAACAAGGCCTTGTACCCTCACTTCCGTGATATGATGTCAAAGTTTTCTAAACTTGTCATCTCTTCTCATATTGCGGCAACAGATTGGCCCAATGCGGAGTCTGTGCAAAAATGCAAGTTTGAAGCTGATGGTGTCTTTCAAGGTGTTTACAACTATGTCGAAGTTGCACGGGCACAACGAGGCGAAGAAATCCCTCGACTTTTCCCTGGATTTGTCATTGGTAGCATCACCGGAGGTAGCTGGCAGAACAATGGTATTGGCCCTCGCGACCCAATCGCGGCTAACTTTTATGATGATGATGATGGCCCGGCGGATCCTTGTATCATGTTGGATGATAAGCTCATGGAGCGTGTTGACGATATGAAGAGGTTACTTGTGTCTAGTCTTCGGGAGCTCGACAAGACTCTCATATTGAATGAGAAGACCGTCACCAGTATACGACACGAACAGATTGGAAACCTAGTTTGTAGTGTTGGTGGTCGTGTAGTCGATGCCTTCAAGGCCTGGATCTCTTTAATTGAGAACATTGACTTGTCTGGTTTGACCACTTCCGTTCAACAACCTGCAGTTCTCGAATTTTTCACCAGCAAACAAAGCATCTATGACAATATTGCAGACCTTGTTCTGGGCTGCCAAGCTGTCACGGGGCCTTTGGCTGATGAGTGGTCTAAAATTCGTGGAGAGGCCCTTGAAAACCGCCTGGAATATGTGCGCCAGTGCTCTAATGCACTCGAAACTAATTCAGCTCACTTGACATTCAACCTCCAGAGCTTAGTAGTGTTTGTTCAACAGGTGAACATCCAACAGTCACAGTCACAGACGCCAATGCAGAGTCAGCGTAAGGAGTCCATATCTGTGGCACGGGAACCTCTTCGCCGAGGCGAGTCCAATATATATGATGGAAGGCTACATTCACGGCAAGAATCTCGCACCGCTATGCCTCCTCGTCCTTCCATGATGCCTACTCAGTCCTTCACCGAAGGCGACTCTGTTGGAAATTTCCGTAAAGGTGATATGTCAAAAATCAAAAAGATTTTTGGCGAGGATCCCTCTCCACAAGCTTCTGCTGAGCCTACGGTTCCACCACACCTAAAGCTTGATTTGGAGCAAGAAATAAGCTGGGAAACCAAAACATCACCTCCAACAGTCAAAGGTGGTACTCTGGAAGCTCTTGTGGAACAACTTACCCGCCACGACAAGCTAGATTCCAGCTTCAACAACACCTTCCTTCTTACATACCGTTCCTTCACCACTGCTAGGGAGCTTTTTGAGCTGTTGGTCAAGCGCTTTAGCATCCAACCACCAGAGGGTTTGCTTGCTAGTGATTATGAAGAGTGGCGCACCAAGAAGCAGATGATTACCCGTGTACGTGTAGTCAACATCCTCAAATCCTGGTTCGACAATTTCTGGATGGAAGATTACAACGAAGAATCTAAGCAGCTCATGCGTGATGTCTACAATTTTGCTCGGGATACCGTCAAAAGTGCAGAAGCCCCTGGTTCCAGTACTCTGATGGCCGTTGTTGACCAAAGAATGTCTGGAAAGGAAGCTGGTGCCCGCCGCATGGTTCAGAACTTGGATCGGAGTGCTCCTGCACCTATCATGCCCAAGAATATGAGGAAGCTTAAATTTTTGGATATTGATGTTACAGAGTTCGCCCGCCAACTTACTATCATTGAATCACGCTTGTATGGTCGTATTAAGGCTACGGAGTGCCTGAACAAAACGTGGCAGAAGAAGGTTGCTGAAGGCGAACCTGAACCGGCACCAAATGTCAAAGCCCTGATTTTGCACTCTAACCAAATGACCAATTGGGTCGCAGAAATGATTCTTGCTCAAATGGATGTCAGAAAGCGTGTGGTTGTTATCAAGCATTTTGTTGCTGTCGCTGATGTAAGTTGCAATTTTTGACTACAGGTCGCAATGTTGTAGTACTAACACTGTATATTTTTCTTTATAGAAATGTCGCTCTCTTAACAACTTTTCTACCCTTACTTCTATTATTTCTGCCCTAGGTACTGCTCCCATCTCGCGTCTCAAGCGTACATGGGATCAAGTGCCACAGAGGACCCAAAACCTTCTCGAGACCATGCGTCAATTGATGGCTAGTACCAAAAACTTTGGCGAATATCGCGAAGCTCTCCATGCTGCGAATCCGCCTTGTATCCCTTTCTTCGGTATGTTCAGAAAAAAAAAACATTTCTGTATGGCGAATACACCATACTTGTATATTCTATTATAAAAGGTCTGTTTACCTAATACAATATTTGGCAGGTGTCTATCTAACCGATCTCACCTTTATTGAAGATGGTATTCCTTCCATCATCAAAAAGGGAAATCTCATCAACTTTGCTAAGCGGGCAAAAACTGCTGAAGTCATCCGTGACATTCAGCAATACCAGAACATGGGTTACAACCTTCACACTGTTCCTGAATTGCAGGATTACATATTGAGTAACATGCAGGCTGCTGGAGATGTTCACGAGATGTACGACAAGAGTTTGCAAGTGGAGCCGAGAGAAAGAGAAGATGAGAAGATTGTTAGGTATGTACTTGCGAGATCCTGAGTTGTTTTGTACGCGGTGGAGTATACATAGGTACCGAGGCTACCTTGTTGCATATTTTCATCCTTATGCAATTTCAACCCTAGAGATATGGCCTGATCTGCTGCCGGCTTGATGTCTCTGTATTTTTTTTCTTTTGTCGTTACTTCTTTTTCCTTTTTCCTATTTATTCTCTTGGCCTGTATTGTTTTATTTTATTTCTTTTTTCAATGTTTCCCCTTATCCATGGAACAAGACGGATGCTCATAAACTTCGGTGCTGGTTTTCTTTTCACCAGGGACCTGACCGTGTACCGTTTTATTTATCTTCGAATCCTTGAGGGTAATGTTGGATCCGGTATCTGAAGGCCTGTTATGGTCTTCTGGAATTTGCTTGGGATTTTGCATTTGGAAATAGGTACTTGTTTTGGCTTTTTGTTATTTTCATTTGTTTGCTGGATTTTCATTGGATACCCGTTGGTTTCATCCCAACATTGTCCAATTGTCTCTTCATTATTTTATCTCCAAGTCTTGATTATCAATCTGCCACATCTACAGATACTTTTACAACTACATTCACAGTCACAGTAAAATAACCTTTGGTTGATCATAAACTAACCTGCTGTCTTAAATGTAGAGTCCTTGCAGAATCCGGTTTCCTGTAGTCGACTCCCTGGACTTCCGTACCGTTACCTTTGACCTGTCCGAAGGACATGTTAGAGTAACCCAAAACCCTTAGTATCCTCCCCTTAGGTTTCCGGCCTGCCCCTGTGTCTTGCCGATCACTATGGCCGAGACATAGGGTTTAAAATTTCCGTTTGACGGGTATATATCGGCTGGAATTTTGTGCATAGTGCACTATGACTTGACAGACAATTTTAATCAGCACTGGGGAATAATCGCAGGAAGAGAAGAAATGGGAATCAAGAAAGGAGATGCCCTGTGCTTTCCCCCTTTTTGGTTAATAAAAGAAAAAAAAAAGCAAACCAAAATGCGGATGTTGGTGTTGTACATAGATCATATGCAGGATGATTGAGCGGAAAGTTCTGCATGTTTGTTTTTCTGGGATGGCTTTTTGATCTTTGACTTATATCTAGAATGTATTTATCTTCGGTACTGCTTGAAGAGGAAATGTACTGTTATTTCTGAAATCACGTGGCAATAATAGATATCGAAGATGGCTCGACAGTCGGATCTCTCCGACAAGGACTGCCGGGTGTCATAGCACATGGTATTGTTGTTATATTGAAGATCGGGGTTGGTTTAGATTTGGAGGCTTCCGGATGGTTTTCTTCTATCAATTTTGGAGCCTAACGACGGTTTTAGCCTTTGCAGGACCGGAGGCTTTTGAGGGGCAGCGAGGGCCAAGATATTACTTTAAATGCTTACTCTTTAGTTTATGAAGCCTCCGATTCATGATAGTAAATTCAATAATGTGGGTTTGAAGTTAGTCGGTGCCTGGAGAGCTGAGCCGAAACCCGGCATCATTTCATTACGATGAAACCGTGAACTAAAGATGAGATAATATGGTAATCAATAAGTGTCAGATCTAAATAAGGACAGTAAGATGATCCGACTCACAAGGCTAGCAAGTTATTCTTTTGGCCTTGAATTTGCGTTGTGATGGACAAATCCGATGTCATATGAACCTCATAATTCGAATTCCCAGATTTTGTATCTGGACCTCAACACTCTCCTTTATCTACTCATACTGTCATCTTGATTACAAGTGACAATAAGGACTTTGCAGGTAATAAGCAAGCTTTACTTTGCACCATTTTTATCTTCAATGACAGGTAAGAAATACATGTTGACTCCCTTCAAAGTACAATGATATAAGAATGAGCAAATACAGCTGCAATGGCCACCTTGAAGTAGGTTCGTGGTTACGGTAGCAGATTGTTTCCCCGATCATCTGTCCTCCATTTCAACCATGATATAGAGCAGCTATTGGTGTGTCTGGATGGATGGTCAGGAACGATAAATAGACAGAAGACCCCGCCAGTGATGCATTTGATGAGATGAATATTGCATTACCAGCTTCTTTTACAACTTATTTTATCTTTCTTCTTTCATTCTTATTTCATTTCAATAACTTCATCATTGTCTTATCCAATTTGTATCAAGTATCAAACATTGGTCCACCATAAGTAACACTACTGTGTCCGCCGAACACTCCTACTACGAGTATGACCCATCCAAAGGACTTGCTATCGCGAGTACCTTAATATTTAGTGCTACTATGGGCTACTCTGTGTTTCAGTATATCAAGTATAAAACTTGGGTCTGGGCCGTGTTTTTGATTGCCATTGCCAGTATGAGTCACTTCATTTTATTGTCTGGGCGTTAAATAGTGAAAAACAAACTAACACCATATCATCATGAAGTGGAAGTAATTGGCTTTGGAGCTCATATTAAGTCAATCGACGACCCCACAAACATAACACTGTACACTCTTCAATTTGCATTGATTGTTTTAGCACCAGTCTTGATGGCTGGTAACATCTATATCATCTTTGGGCGTCTGATCTACTTGGTGACACTTCCTCGTCTCCGTAACATCAAGACTCTTTGGTGTCCTCGTAAGCTACATGTTGCTCGAACCAAGATATCAGGAGTTCAAACTGACTGGCTTCTACAGCCCGCTTTGTCACTCTCATCTTTGTCATCTTTGACGTTATATCCATCTTCATGCGATTGATTGGCTCAGTCAAGATGACCTCTGTTGATGTCACCGACCCCGATGCTAAGTCCAAGACTGACTTGGGCCGTAAAATTGCGCTCATTGGTGTTATTGTTCAGCTAATGGCTTTTGGGTTCTTTACTGTTATGGAGCTCCGTTTCCGTGGAATGGCTCCCAACTTTGTCTCGCACTACGAATTCCATATTGAGCGTAACCGTGCTCGGCCTGGACATACCATTCTTCGGGGTACCAACATTATCATCAAGTATCAGTGTAATCACTTTCTTCTGGCTATCTGCGGATCATGCGCCCTGATTCTGCTTCGTTCCATCTTCCGCATGATCGAGTTCGGGGCCAAGGACACCAAGGTGAGTGATAAGATTGATGGCTCTGAAGTATTCCTATACGTACTTGATGCACTCTCGATGCTCATTGTTGCTGTTATCTTCAACTTGTTCTATTCTGGCATGTATCTTCCATTCCTCAGCTTCAAGTTGCCCAAGGAAGAGAAGAGAAATTCCGATAATGAGACGGAGCTTAAGGCGGTGCTTCCGAGCCAGGATTACTAGAGAATTTATGGGATATATTAGTGACTGCAGGCAGGCTACTACTCCAATATGAATATGATATAGTAGTGGAGTACTTGGTACTTGAGCTTGAGATTTTTCAGAGGCTGGAGTAATGCTACATATAAATTCATAGATAAAATGTTGGATCGATTCAACCCTGAGCCTTAAGAAATGATTGAGTGTGTAATCGTGCACTACCCAGCGGAATGGAGCCTATAGTGGAGATGCGTCATATCGTCAGAGGAAATATGTGGAGCCAAGACTATTATCATACAAAGACATAAATATATATTGCTATTCACCTGTATTTGCCGCATTCAACACAGCTCGGCAATTCAACAGCGTTCTGGGTAGGAACATAGCATCTATAAAGTGCTTATCTATCTTTCCACCTGAGAATTACACTTCCCTTTTTCTTGCTGCAGAATCTCTGTATTATCACGGTTGCTCTTAACTATACCGGACTAATCCCCCTCTCTCCCCCGTCAGGTCGTCTGTATTTCATTGGTCGGAGATGTACGTGAATATATATGTATGTACATGTAAGACAGGGATCGGTTCAGCATGCAGAAATGGGTCGGAGTATGATGAACATATATACGTGAGATTATTGGGTTAATGTATACCTCAGAGTTCTAGGACTCACTGTAGTCCTTAGTTTTGAACGTATATATGTGGGACCAGCTCAAGGATGATTTGAGAGAGGTAATATTGTATATATATGGAAAACAATTCACCATGATTTATGGGTTTACAGATTCCGAAGATGGCAATTAATTCTTCCCGTCAGAGTAGGAAAATGTGTACATGTGTGATTGTTTTATGTTCCGGTACATAGACTGGCGAATCTTTTGTAACCAGCCAATCAGAGAACGCCTGGTATCTACTCTTTGAGCAAGCATTGCATTGGCAAGATTTGGTATTACCCAAACATTTGCGTCTTGCCAATGCATCAGATCTTGATCTCTTTTAACCGTTTGACCGAAACAGGTATGTATATACTATTGGTCATATTGATCATTAAGTCAAATAATAGCCCACCAATAGACTTACTGAACGACGATGAGGTCGAAATTGACGCCTCTCACACAGCGCATATCATTAACAGAAACGCTATCTGTCAACATAAAATTCTGACCTTGGAAAAGTTCGTCATGGTATACTGTGGCAAAGCATCCACTGCTTGTGAACTCTGTCGCACTCGTTGAATCAAAGTATGTTGTACTCTCATATCCCAGTTCCTACCGAGATCCTTCGGGTAATTAACTCTAATCAAGTGCGATAAAGCTGAATCAGGATGTGGACAATGTGGCCGAGTCAGTAAAGTACGTCCTGAATATCGGAACAAACTAGATATGATGTTTAGGGACTAAACTGAGTTGGTCAGACAACGGGCAAAGTAGATGTCACTATCTTCTCAAGCTGAAGTTAGAGTAGAGCTAACAGATATTTGTGAATGACCGCGAACTAGAAATGGGAAACAGCCTATGATGGTCCAAGATCATGATCATGAACAATTCTCTTCAAATAGATTGAGTATGAACCAAACATCTTCACAGGCACAGAAACTAAATACCAGCTTAGTAGATTTGACAAGATCTCATGGTTGGTCTGATAACCCGGTCACATATGCAGTGATTAATGGCTCAACACAAATGGAAAGATCGCCAACATGGACTCTAGATTTGACATCATCTTGAACAGACATTGGAAAGGAGGCTTGGCCAGGATTTTAACAAGGACACCAAGCTGCTTTAATGGTAACAATGTCTCAGATGCAGCATAACCTCCCTTATAACACTCCCATGATGGTTCCACAGACATTAGACCTGCTACCAATACAATCATACAGTATACCTGGGTAAAATATGATGATTACAGAGACTCCAGAACCTGCCCCCTACCAGATCGTCAGCCACATGACTTACACAACTCTCACATAATCCCAAACCTCAATGCCTGTCCATTTAATTCATAATCCAGCTCTTCAGTCAATTGGCTATCCTCAACAAGTGCCTGGCATTGAAATTGGAGTGGATAAACTTCTGGATTGAGTTTGTGACAGGGCAACCTGTACAATGTTTGGTTTAGTTCCACGATCATTGTTGGAAAGCCAACCTTCAACATATCTGTGTTAAGCAAAAATTAGAAGTTGATGTAAATATATTTAGGGTTAAGTTTATAACTCACCTAACCAGTCACGTGATAAAAAAAAAAAGAAATCTGAAGTTTTAAGTGGCGTCTCTAAACTTTTGGTCCATATACCTTGTCAATCACGGAGTTTAGGCCTTGCGACATTCAGCGTGTATTGATTGCATTTTACGCTCTTTTAACAAAATAACGCCTATTGAGATCATCAGAAATTCAATTCAAACTATTTGCGATACCTCGAGAAATTACATATCCATAAGAAGAAAACTATGGCGATTGATGTGGTATATTTTTTTGCCATATTCTAAAAATACTATTCGAGCCCGAGGCAAAATCAACTACACTATTTGCGGTGCCGACCAGACTGATTTGACAACGAAGGAATCTAGTACATTACAACACCTAATTTGCGACGACCAGAATATTATCAATAATAGCTTCGCCGTATCCAGATATCGTGTAACACATCAATTCGAATGTAATCTGGCTATTCATACATTTTCACATCCTCCAGAGAAGACTCCTGATCCATCGAGATGTTTGTCCAAGGTTTGTTGACCCTTTACTTATCCATGAAGATACATCGTGTAGTTAGTAGAACGTTGAATTAACAAAACATAGTATTAAAGCCCTCAAAGCAGGGCGTGTTAAAGGTCAAGGAACCTATTCAAAAACCCAAAACAACCAATTGGGCTGAGGGTTAGTAGATAATTGATTGAATTGCTAGATTAATGCTGACATAGGTTCTACAGATATCGACAACATACCACAAATCCCCGAGCCCGATGATTCCAAAGCGAAGCCCGAACTGAACACCCTGGAGCATCTTATCCGGGACACTTTTAGCATTGTTCGTGTTCTTGAAGACATTCCCGATCTCCATCTTTGCAAGCACTGCAAAAAGTCCATCTACCGCACAAATGCTTCTTCTCATATTAACATGTGTCTTAGACACAAAAAAGAAAAGGCTCAGCGTAAGAAGGAAGCCAGGGAAGCTCGCGAAAGAGCCAAAGAACTAGCAAGAGACGGAGGAAAGAAAGATGAAGACAAAGATGATGATTCTAGTGATGGTGATGATGACATTCCAGCCGACAAGAAAGATGGGGCTGGCAAAACCACTCGAAAAGGATCAAAACGGACTGCCGAGAATGGCAAGTCTGGGAAGAAGAGGAAGGCGGACGGAGATGTGGAAAAAGGCCCTAAAAACAAAAAGAAAAAGGAAGAGCCTAAAGCCAAAACATCTAAACCCAAGGGTCCTGTTGACGTCGAGAGGCAATGTGGTGTTTTGCTTCCAAATGGCCAAGCCTGTGCTCGTTCCCTGACATGCAAATCCCATAGCATGGGCGCGAAGCGTGCTGTTGCTGGGCGCTCACTTCCTTATGACATGTTGCTTGCGGCATATCAAAAGAAGAACCAAGCTAAACAACAAAAGGCGGCTTTGGATGCCAACGCCCCATTAGAAGAAGAAGAGGACGATACCAATCTGGATCCTGATGAGGAGGCTGCGGCTGTCATGACAAGTCTTGCGACATGGAACCCTACTCCAATTATCCCTCAGCCCGTCATTGAGCCAATCAAGCGGGAATATTCTCGAGCTCGATTATTCGAACAGCTCATGCAAGCAACAAACGGAGGCAAAAATAATATCTTTAAAGTGGTCGGGTATGGAAGCCAAGTATTACCAGAGGGACATCCGGGGCTTGATGCTTCTGGAACTGAAACTGAAGTGGCCGCCCATTAGTGGCATGCGAAAAAGCCATTTTGGTCTATGCAAAGTTGGGTATGAGGACAACAGAATGTTGCATTTGTGTTTATAGTTGGTTATTTGGGTCATCTAGTTTGGCGTTTAGGTGTTATCGGGTTATACCAAGTACGGCATATGATTTTACGGGAGGGAGCATCTAGCGTTTTTACCGTATCATGAGATTAGACAGCAGCAAATCTCATTTTTGTACAATTACTAGCATATTATCATATGAACCTTGGCATGCGTCCGAATCTAACTCCTTGCAATGCCCTGATTTCCTATGGTCTACTTTATATATATGTTGTTAACTATGTATGGACTATGCATTGAATGCTGTTACTAGTTTCCCCACCTTGTTTCCGCCTTTCGCCGAAAACCCGGTTCCTTCACTACGCAACTCTAGCCATCCCGGAGGATATCTGCCCTTTTTCTCACTGTTCTTTAGTTGTTTGGTACCCTCACCACATACTAGGCAACTAGGAAGTTCCTCTTCAGCCACCATTTCGGCGCAACTTTTGCAGCATACATGCCCACACTTGGCGACAACGGCCCCAGTAGCATTTGATAGCTCCTTGATGCATGCAGGACAATACCAGCGGGTCTTCCGTTCAATTCTGTCCTTTTCAGTCTCTTTCTCAGGATCCCACGGAGCGCCAGTACGATCAGCAAAAAATAGCGTAGTGATATGCTTGGTGGTCAAAATGTGAGTGCCGGTATTATTGCCTGGACCAGGGCATAGTGGATGAGCTTTAACGGGATTGGCTGTCAAGACAGCCGTAGAAAGGGAAACCGAGGGAGTCTGCGATGGAGACCAGAATGATGTTTGAGGAGCCGGCGTAGTCAATGTGAATTTTTTTGCAGATTTTGTCGGAGGTGTGGAGGCATCTGAGTTCTCGGTGGCTTTCCGTTTGGATGAGGAAGTACCTTCCAGAATTAAAGGAGTAGATAAGGAGCCAGACTCGATGAGTAGATGATTAGACCCGGCGAATGGATCCAATGACTTTCCAGTATCATCGTCATCCTCGACGCTGACTATATTATCGTTGTCTAGTCCCATCTGCACTCGTTCCCATTTTTTCCTCCCCTCTTCCTTTCTAGCTGCCTCTAATAAGGTCTCATCTTCTCGTCGTCCTTTCTCTGCCTTTTCTCTTACTTTTTCAATCCTTTTGATCTCCTTCTTTTGTGCCAAAACATTTGCCAGTAGACATTCCCGACACATGAGGTCACCTTCTGTACAGCAAACAGGGTCGCGGGCGGGTTCCATGCATAAGATACATGAGCCAAATGGCAGAAATGAGTCCCGGGTGAGACGGGCTGTGGCAGGAGACCAAGCACTGGCAGCCACAACACGTTCATGAGAGGTAAAGACAGCACGTGATGAATTGCGTTTACCTGGAGAAAAGTTAGCAGTTGTAATGAACACGAATTTGAAGGCAAAACTCACTAGGTGGCATCTTAAATAAAATAAAATAAAAAGAGCAGGTTGTCTACTATCTGGTGAACACTTCTAATGTCCATTTCATTGGTTTCATGGCATTTTGTAATCAGTAACGCGATGCCAGACCCAGCGCGCAAATACCCTAGCAAAATAACCCTAAAACACTGTCTATTGATCCACAAATAAGATATCTTGCTCCTTACATGCAACAGATCGTTTAATGCACGGCCCTCATAATGCGATCTCAATACCAAGCTCCCTCCCCCCAACGGCAACCACACGGGCCTCCGTACCGCCCCGGTGAGCACCGGGATCGCCATATCTATCTGTTTCGTATCCAACTCAGTTTCCACTCATTTCATTCATTCGTTCCTTAACCCATTTCCATGATGAAAACTGCCGAGGAAAACCTCTCACTCCCGGACTTGCCTTCACTGCCGTACCGGGTAGCGTCTACATATGTAATGGGGGCTGTCGGTCTATTCTGCAAGATTTACCTCCAAGGGTTGAATCGGACTCATGTTACGGGGATGGAACATTTGACAGATAGACTGGAACAGAGAGCCAGAACAGGCAAGTCTGAAAGGGGTTTGCTCACGATATCCAACCATGTTTCAGTGTAAGTGAACACATCTCATTTAGACTCAGACCCACTAACACTTATAGTGTTGACGACCCGCTTATTTGGGGTATTCTTCCTGTCCGACACATCATGAATCCAAATGTCATGCGCTGGTCCTTAGGTGCCCATGATATCTGCTTTCAGACCCGGTATGGCTCACTCACGCTGTATTCTTGAACAATTTGCTAATACTACTATAGTAATACTTCTAAATTCTTTGCTCTGGGTCAAGTGATGCCTTGCCACCGTTTCCGGTACTCTCCATCTGGTGGCGTCTACCAACCTACTATGCGTCAAGCCTTGACTATGCTCAGCACTGAGACTATTCCCACAATCACTTATACGGCCAATCCCGCTATGCTTCCAAACACCCCGTTAACATCTACATTCACTACCGATGGAAAAGATAGACATGAGTCCCCTGCTTTCTTTCGCAGGAACCGTGGTATCTGGCTTCATATTTTCCCTGAGGGATGCATCACACAAGCTCCAATGACCACACTTCGTTATTTCAAGTGGGGTGTTGCCCGTTTCATCCTCGAAACCTCACCAACACCCGACGTCATCCCCATTTTCATCAATGGCACACAGGATATCATGCCAGAAGACAGAAATCCCCGGTGGCTTCCAAAGTGGGGCAAGGATGTCCGTATTGCCTTCGGTGCACCTCTGGACAACGATACCGTGTTTGGTGATTTGATCAAGAAATGGAAGAGCCTCGAGGAACGAGCGCGTGCTGGCAAGATTAAAGGTGATCTTCAGATGAATGAAGAGGCCAGAGAGATTCGCAAAGAGGTTGTGGAAAGGATGTGGCTGGAAGTTGACAAGGTGAAAGTTAGTGCCGGTTATCCTGCAACACCGAAGGAACAAAGATTAGCAAGTACTTTCGCTGGCGAGATCAGAGACAATACTTTGTAAATGTGATTTCTGGGAATAGAATAGATAACCCCAGCAGAACAACAGATAGACAAAAGGAGGGTCAATCGGTGTATTGTCAAAAAGTAGCCGGGTGAGATATAGACGCTTCCATCTAGACAAGGGTTTCAACAACAAAATTATCGGAATAAATCAGTTTGAACAGTAACCATTTATCTTGCTTAACTCTAACGAAATGCAAATCCAAGAAAACAAATCATCAATGCCATTATTTCACACAAACCAAACCAGACCACACAAAAAAGAAACACAAAACATGACCTCCATCATAACAAAGCATGCGACTGGTGCGCAGCGATACCCACATCCATCAAGTTGTCATAACCCTTTCAGCCCTGTTATAACATCGTTGCTCATACAGCATCAAAAGCTTTTGAAACTAATACACCTCAGGCTTGAGATAAGTCGTCACGTAACAGTTCATGTCAACGCTCAAAAAATTAGCCATCCGATACCTATTGGTAGCCATACGTCTGATAAGGCATATGCGCTTGGCTTTGCTGCTGTGCGACAGCTTGCGCATGTGCCTGAGCCTGAGCTTGAGCCTGAGCCTGTGCTTGCGCTCTCATGACCTGTTGTTGAGCTTGCTGTTGCTGGAGTTGATGTAGCTGCTGAAGTTGTTGTTGTTGCTGAGCTTGTTGTTGCAACAGAAGGTCATTGAACCACGGATGTCTGAGAGCATCACTAGCGCTTATACGCAATTCTGGGCGACATTGCAACATGCTCGTCAAGAGGTCAATACCTTGAGGATCAATTTGTGGAAGGATAGCACGGAGATCTTGAGGTAGATGGGCCGGAAAGCTCATCTTATATTCAGGAAACTTGGTAACGTTAGGCCAAGTACGTTCCGTGGGGGTTCCCATTATGCGGAAGATCTTCAGAAGCTGATCTTCGTTGGTGGTGCCAGGAAAAAGCGGGCGCCCAGTGTACATTTCTGCCATGATACAGCCAGCCGACCAAATATCGATACTGGTGTTATAAGTACGGGATCCAAGGAGGACATCCGGAGCTCGGTACCACAAAGTCACAACTTCATTGCTGAAGGTATTAACAGGTATACCAAAAGCTCGAGCAAGACCAAAATCACCGAGTTTCAATGATCCCTTGTTATTAATTAGAAGGTTCTGTGGCTTCAGATCACGGTGAAGCACCCGGTTTTGATGGCAGAAGTCAATGCCCTTGAGGAGTTGATACATGAAGGACTTGATAACGGGAGGTTTTAGGGCACCGCGATCTCCATTTGTGTCCATGTACTTCTTCAAATCTCCATCCATGTAATCAAACACGAGCATAAGTTTGTTCTCAGTGTGGATAACATCGTGAAGAGCCAAGATATTTTCGTGTTTGAGCTCTTTCATGAGAGAGATTTCACGAATGGCAGTCGATGGAGTACCTTCTTCGGAGTCGAGATGGATTTCTTTCAAAGCCACAAGTTCTCCTGTTTCTCTGTTACGGCCCTTGAATACCTATAAACCACAATCGATTAGTTTTCAATACGTCAATAATGACAAATAAAGTCATAGCTTAAGTCGCAAACATACAGTAGCATAAGTGCCTTCACCAAGCTTCTCTAGTTGAGCAAAAGAGCTCGTGTGACGCTTGGAATCCATATCGAGACAATAGTGCAAAGTTTCTTGAAGCCGAAAAGACGAAAATCGATGGGTGCGAGTTGAGAGGTGAGAGGTGAGTGTGGTTGTGACGATTGGGTGTCAATTGGTCGCAAGGCTGATGGCGGGGTTATGGTTGTCAACACAACTCAGCGTATCAAGATTGTCTCTAGGAAGTGTGAAAAGATTACGCGAGGTATGACAACAGTTGAGCCCTACACTTGACTGAAGCTTGTATTAAGTGTACGGATTTGATTGTTCGTCTAGATAGACTTTGTAACAATAGCAAGGCCGTTCTAGTTTGCCTTAGATGGAATCGCGGGGTTGACGACCAAGGGTTTATTTGGGGTAGTAACCCTTAAATTGAACTAAAGTTCACGACACAAATATGTAATAAATACATAATCTAATGGTTACTGATCTTGGTTAACAAGATAGAAAGTTTTCCTTTCACATTGAGTTCTATACGGAATACAATTTTTTTTCCCGTGTTCTTTCCACCATCAGCTTGCATTAATACCGTTACAGAAATTGGCCAAGAGGTTTGAAATTTGAAATTAACCAATATTATTTCTTATTATTTCTGATGTATAGATCCTTTTAGTAAACTGACGACAGCCAATCAATCGTACAAATCATTGCAGCTATATCTTGAAACATCAAACATGTATATATACAATGCCATGTTCTATTCGTCATCAGATCTGTATTTGATTCGCCTGTATTCTTATAAAAAGCCCTGGTAAACTGTTCCTCCCTCGTATGATACAACCTCGCCTACCTTTTCATTGCATCCGATCATCTACTGCAGTGCTCCTCACGCGATTATATCTCGCCACTCACCATCACCGCGTCCACGATTCCGTCCGTGTCCCGTCTCATGAGTTTTCCTCTGCTGTATCATCGCCCCATGCCGCCCCATACCATGGCGTTTGTCCACCGTGAATGATCTGATTACAGCGTCGCTACACCACACCTGCAAGCCCATTCGACATCTGAGCTATTATTTCGCCATATATTTATTTAGAACCCTTAGCGCCTTGTTTTGAAATACAAGTAGTTACTTTGCTTTAGCTCTTATCTCCTAATCATACTTGTTAAAAGTCACACTTTCTGTGTCGTTTGCGCTCCTGTACTAATTCAATGGAAGGGAGTGCCGACAGAGATCTTGTTCCCTCTTTAAGACCTTCCTGCCCGTTTTCCAAAGCTTGAGATACTGCACTTGTCGGCAGATGTGTCCCCCCAAAACACATGTTTTAGAGTGATTTCCCCGCGTTGAACGGATCTCCACAACTCTTTCCTCAACAATTTTGGATGCACTGTCGTCTGACCATGTTCTCCAGCAAATCGATCCGCCACATAAATTTCTTCTCTCCAACTGCACATCCCATTTGCGTTTAATTCGACCGCTTTCAACATCCACCACTACATCGTGAAATTCTCAAGATCACATACCGATTCCATTTTAAGCAAGCTTCTTTCCTTTATCGTATAGACGACGACGGAGGAACCCAATTTATCTCCACTTGTTCGTCCAAGCTTCAGAGCTCCGCTGGCCTTGCCGATCCACCCAATAGCGACTGTCCTATCAGTTTCGCATCAAATTTTCCGTATAGCCATGCGTATCCCAGGTCACAATCATGACGGTCCGCCGCACAACAGGCCCCAGTTACCCCGCGACATGACCTTTTTTATCGGCACGGAAGCTGAGATTGATATTCAGTGCGAGTCTTCGACCGTCAACGCGCACCCACATGCTCATATTAGACACGCGCTGGGCGCTGCAAAAAGAACGAAGCATCGTTCACCTTCGTTCGATTCCATTTCCAATAGTCCCTTCGTGAGAACACCAGCAATTGAACTGCCATCAGGAAAACAGTCCATTCAGGATGATCACGGTGACAGCTTGGATTCTGAACTAGAAAACTATGGAATAGAAACATTAGCTTCGTTTCCTCAAGATGGGTCTTCTTCGCACGTAACAACTTCTTCAATCTTGAGCAGTTCGTCCTCCGTGATGGAGTCCCTCGCGGCATCTCTTTCGGACTATCCTCTGAGCAATTATGGCGACGATCATACAAGTTTATATGGTCCCACGTCACTTCAGTCAGTTCGATCAAGCCGATCAATTCCTCGTAGTGAGATGCAACCAATCGAAATAAGAGAATCCAGTCAATTTATCATGCCCAAGGTTTCTATGCCTACCCGTAGACCCTTTACTGAGACAGGCCGGGGGTTGGGACGTTTGAAACTTCTTTTTGTTGGTAGCAAAGGTATGAAGAAAAGATGATAATTGCTTCAGTATCTGGTGACTAATCAAACCCATAGGATGCGGGAAAACGTCTTTGATTGAGTCGATATCCACTGCATGTGAACATATTGTCCACACCGACATGTCTCAAAGTAAAGGTGCTTTGATCGAAACATTGGCCAGTTCCAAGCCTCAGCCCAAATGGTGGTCACACTCTGAACACTCTACATCTCGAATTAACGATAAGCTTGAGAGAGAAGAACTACTCGATCGAAATATTACTTTTCTAGAAGCTCCGGGGTTTGAAGTCGGGGGGGCAACGGAAGTATGTATATCGCTTTTTTTGCATCTAGTAACTATGTTTCCTTTATTATTGCGGCCACTAACCTATAATGTAGGAATCTACTTTGTCCGCTATCGCCGACTATATGATACAAATGATGACTTCTGTAGCTCCAGTGACGAGTCAAGACTCACCTGTTGCAAGAATGTTGGGTAGCGAAGAATCGCCTTTGGTATCTGCCATTATATATGTCATATCCCCTACAGGCCTTTCGGAGACTGATATCAGAGTTCTCCGGGTACTACAAGATATAACCAACATCATTCCTGTGATCTCACAAGCTGATCTACAGATTCCGTCAATACTCCGCTCAGACAAGGCCGCAACTTCAAACTTCCTTAATGATGGCGGTATCCAGCCTTTTATATTCAATTCTGCAGGACAACCCGCCAAAAATCCCATATATACTGTCTCAACGGTACCTTCCAATGATCCAGAAGATGCGGATCTGGATGCTAGTCTTCTGATGGCTTCGGACTATAAGCCCAAAATCACACATAGTGACTTGCAGGGACTAATCGAGGACATTTTTACTCCGCACGGAGCGAGTTGGCTCCGGTATTCTGCAGCAAAGAAAGCTATAGCGTGGTGGGGTGACAAACAATCCCGCTATCGGCCAAACTATCTCCAGCTTCGTTCTAGACACCGAGCCTATCCTAGTAACGTAGGTAATCCTTTTCTACCAATGTATAACCGCTTGTGTTACGACCATGAGCGATGGGCCCGGGACCTCCAGAGAAGTCTGTCTAATGCTCGTTATCTTCTGTCTCAGGAGATACTTGAAGCTATCGATGAAGAAATGAAGATTGCCAGACACGTGGAGTCCGGGAGCATGTTAATTAAGCGAAATACCGGTGAGATAATCCAGCATCGGGAATCCGAGGAAAGTAACCACAGAAGACAACGTAATCGTCGGGAAATTCCCCAGATACAGCAGGACCCATTGGGGCTATTGACAACCATCAGAGGGTTTAAAACTTCAGGATGGTCAGCAGTACAAGTCATGGGTGCTGTTGGACTTGTAGGCGGAGGAATCGGCTTGGGTAGTTTACGGTGATTGATGGATTTAAAGAAGACTGCATGACCTAATATTTCCTTTATGATACCTTTTTGTTATTGGCAACGTTGTCCTTTTATATTAATATTTACACGTTCATATCATCATGTCATCTTGTTCGTTTTTTTGTATATTATTTACATTGGCATTAGCAAGGCTGTTCAAGCCATTTTTATTATAACTCCCTCCAGCTTATCTCAATGTTCAATGATTGCATGAAGTAACCCTAACTCTTATTGTTTTTCAAAGCAACGAGAAGTAAGTGAATGATAAAGACTAACGATTGTTTCAAGAACATCATTAGTTATTTGCTGCTCTATATACATAGTACAGGCGCAGGTACCAATGCTGCATCAAGGCTGCACAGACACCAATTATCACTATGCCCTTGACAGCAGCCTCCCCTTGGCTTCCTTGATCGCGCTTGTTACCCCTGCACACTTTCTGCATCGCTTCCAATAATCCAGTTTTTGGGCAAGCGCAAAGTTTCAATTTTTTTGGTCATCGAATTTTGATTGTCGCATGCTAGTGGGAAAACTTTACTTGTTATCTATCTCTCCCATCACCACCCATCACCATCTTGGAGCCTCTCTTCAGGGACATCTTACACTCTAACTTGAGTGTCAAATACCTTTTTTTTTGTTTATTCGAGACCAATCCGAACATTTTCCTTCGAGCCGATCTGCGATAACTCGGCGCGTTCACCAGCTCTTATCGATATCACTGTTCGCTTGAACTCGGCGCATAGCAGACTAGGCTTTACCTCCAGACATTAAACTGTCACACCTAGACTAATGATTCATTGAAAATCTCAGCTGTTTCTTCAGGTTATGCGTCAGTACTTCACTTGAGAGATCCCCGAAATCATTGACACTTCGATCAACCCATCTCGCTTTGCCTTGCTATTGTTCCGATGCCCGCACAACCATATCTTGGCGTGACGCCCCCCATCTCCGTAACCTTGCCGACGGATGCGGAAAACAAGGCCAACTCTGCTCTTTTAGAAGAATTAAGAAGTCAAGGAACATTTGAAAGTCCCGTCGACACAGAGAAAAGGTAAATATCTTTCATAACCTATTGTACATAATAATACATATAATAGCTGCTAACCACGAGGATCGTGAATAGATATAAGGTTCTGGCTTCTTTACAACATATTTGCGATGAGTTTGTGAGAAGAGTTGCCAACAAACGACACCCTAATAAGGTGACACTGATAAAGGCAGCTCGAGGTAAAGTCTTTACCTATGGCAGTTTTCGTCTTGGTGTCTATGGCCCCGGGTCTGATATTGATACTTTGGTTGTCGCACCTAAATATGTTACGCGCGAAGATTACTTCGAGATATTCCCACAGCTCTTAGTCGAAATGGCACCACCCGGCGCTATCACCGACCTGACCAGCGTCCAGGATGCGTTTGTTCCTATCATAAAATTCGAGTATAACGGCATCAGTATCGATCTTATTTTCTCAAGAATCGCAATCCTACAGTTGCCATCAGAGCCCGACTTTGATCTTCGTGATTCGAACTTGCTCCGTGGTCTGGATGACAAGGAGCTTCGGTCATTGAACGGTACCCGGGTGACGGATGAAATCCTTGCTCTTGTGCCTGAAAAGGCCACTTTTCGTCTCGCCCTGCGAGCCATTAAGCTTTGGGCGCAGCGTCGTGCAGTCTACGCCAACATCATGGGATTTCCAGGTGGTGTTGCTTGGGCCATGCTCGTTGCTCGTGTTTGCCAGCTTTATCCCAAAGCAACCAGTGCGACAATAGTCGGAAAATTCTTTGAGATATTTTGCATGTGGCCTTGGCCTCAACCTGTTCTCTTGAAAGCCGTGGAACCTGGTCCGTTGCCCGTGCGTGTATGGAATCCACAGGTATACAAAGCAGATAGCTTCCATATCATGCCCGTTATTACTCCTGCTTATCCCAGCATGTGCGCTACCTATAACATCTCAGCTTCCACTAAGAAGATCATTGATCGCGAGCTCAAGCGCGGCTCCCAGGTGGCAACTGAAATCATTAATGGGACACGACCATGGTCTGATTTGTTTGAGAGACACACTTTCTTTACAAATGGTTACAAGTATTACTTGGCAGTCATAAGTACTAGCACCAATCGGGAAGAACACAACAAGTGGAGTGGCTTGGTAGAGTCCAAGGTTCGCCAGTTAGTAACCAGCATGGATCGTCATGATAACGTAGCTTTGGCGCATCCTTATGTCAAGGGATTTGAGAGGGTCCACAAGTGCCAGGACGACAGCGAGGTCCAAAAGATCAAAGACGGTTCACTCGAATTCCTGATTCCAAAGGACACGGAAACGAAGACTGATGATGCTCAGGCGAGTAAGACTTCCGATGAGAAGGAGAAGACCTCAGAAGAAGCTAAGACTAAGATTTCCAATGGGAGTGAGTCCGAAAAGACGCCTGCCCAGAAGCCTTTTGAAGTATACACTCTCACTCATTACATTGGTCTCGAGCTGAAGCCAGATTCAAAGCAATTGGATCTCTCGGTATCCGTCATGGAATTCAAGGAGCTGTGCACTAAATGGGACAAGTACGATGAATCAGTGAACTTTTTACATGTACAGGATGTTCGTAACTTTGACCTGCCGGATGACGTTTTCGAGCCCGGCGAGGTTAAGCCTAAGCGTAAGCTGGTTAAGAAGATCCGCAAGGTTCCAGGTAATACCACCAAGGAAGCGGTCTCCAAGAAACGTCGTGCTGAAGATGTAAGTTTCATCTTTACTGTCAAAAACATGGAGCTATATACTGATATTTGCTATAGGACATCACTTCCAATCTCAAACGTACTCGACCTGTTTCTGTCGCTTCGAAGCAGCCGCTGGAGTCTAGCTAGATACAACTCTGTATTTAGTCAGCAGCTTCACTATCGTCGAGCCCGTAGGTCCAGGGCATTACATCGCAGTACAGTACATTCAATTTTGGGTTCGACGGTAAATTTACTACTCATCATTGACACATGATTCCTTATAACCCAAGATGGCTAGTTTGTATGGCAGATCTTACTGGCCCTTAAGATTTTCTTTCATACTAACTATCACGGTCCGGCTATGGGAGATTTGATTGTTTTTGCATCAAGAAATTGGCGTTTGGGGTTCATTTCATTTACTTGCACTGCACTCACAAGCTTGTTACCGAAGGCCAAGAAAACAAGAACACCACCACAAACAACAAAAAAAAACTGGGGACTTCTTCCCTTAGTGGTGGGTTGGGTTTTCTTGTTATCTTGTTTTTCCTTTCTTCGAAGACTAGGTTCGAATGTCTATGCTAGCATCATGTCGATTTGTGTCTATCGTACTGATTAAATGATTGCTCGTGGTTCAAGACTTTTGTAATTTCTGGGTTTGTAGTGGCCGAGAAGAGTTCTGTAGATAGGCGGATGATTTTTTTTTACTGTTTATTCTATTTCCTTTGTTTTTTATGTTTCTGTTTTGGATTCTCTTTTTGTTACTCATGCGGCAGGTATTATCAGCCATAAAAATTTAGCATACAATATAAGTCAATTGGCCCTTGTGCCTCAAGAATCATCAACAATGTTTGCTGAAATCTTATATATTCTTGACATAGCATGGCAAAAGCTAATCGTCGTCATCATCGCTTCCACTAAACCACCCATCGTGATATTCTTCAACAATTTCTGCCAATCCGTTATTGAGACCCTCTCGATCTTCGTTTCCTATGACGCTATAAACATTCTTGCGGAGGGTCTCTACTTCATGGCAGATTCCGTCATCTGTAGAGAGCACAACGTCAACATCAGCCTCAGTTTCGCGAGTGTGTCCCTTGAAATAAACATGGGGGAATGAAGTCAACAACGGATATCCTAGGTGGATATCATAAATGCGAGAGATCTTGCGGCTGATATATTCACGTTTTTGGGGTGGGGGAATAGATGTTGTGCCGGATGTAAGAGGCGCAGTATCTTCGCGGTTCAGGCCGCGTCTAGTTTTAAGTGAGGTGAAAGTTTTCCTAGTCCTTTCAGGTCCACGGAAACAGGCTCTGGTTTGGCCTAAGAGATCAAAGAAATCAATATCCATCTTTTCTTCCTCATAATCATCTTGGTGTTCATCATTCTCTTTATCCCGGCGGATTTCTTGTGGGTCCTTTTTCTTTCTTTGTTTTTTGCCTTCTTCAACCCTCACCGAGTTCGCCTTCCGCACGCTCATACCAACTCTGGCTATTCGCTGCCTCCCCCTCGCGCCCAGCAACGTCGCCATCTCACTGACGTCAACCCCTTTGTGGATCCTTGTAACTAACATAGCGCTTTCAACAGCTGTGGCCATCATACCACCAATTTCCCAGAGAGAATCTAGTTTCCAGCCATAGCCTGAGCTCGGCACACGTGGTCCAACTGGCATTCCCATCGGAATCGTCAAATCTACATGTTCCCAGCACTCAACAATCGTCCGAGCTCTGGTCTCCATATATTGATCTCTGATAGGTCTCTTGGTATCTTCACTAATACCGACTGGATTGCCAGCAGCAAAGAAGACCAAAGCAGACTTGCCCAAATCATCTCTCAATCTCTCGGCAAATCCAGCAGCAAACGGACCCCAGATGTCATCAGAACTAGATAAAATCTGAACTGCTTGCAGACGATCAGCTTCTTCGAGAAATGGCCGGAAGTCGCGATCTAGGAGATCATGTTCTCTGTCAAGATCACGGAATAGCTCGTTACCACGAGCCCAGGGGCTTCCCGCGGCAGAGGGGGCACTCATGTTGGGGTTGTCCAGAGGGATGAGCGATCGAGGGTGGAAATACACCCTAGTCACATCACTCCAGTATCGAACATCCCTAGCCAGAGGTCGTTCGGGATTTCTTCCCTTATTTAAGGCTTCCTGGAAAGCAGAAAGAGACACGGGTTCCTGCTTATGAACTTCTTGATTCCCATTCCAACCGGTGTCACTGGCGTCTTCAGTTTCATAGAGAGAGTTTAGTTTTCCCAAGGCACCCAAAGACGCTTTAAAGTCGTAGATAACAGTACGGGGGAGGAATGTCTCCTGTCCGGTGGGCGAAAGACCCTGGCGGAAGTGGATGTCGGGGTTGATGGGTGAGGATGGCACAGTAGGATCATAGACATGATAGGAGTCCTGGGTGTTCCAGAAATGCTGAGAAATATAGTTAGCCAGTTCGCCTAGTTGAAGAGTGATTACTTCACGCATATTGAATCAATGGTCCGCAAGAAAAATGATTATTCACGAGGTGAGGTTGGAGTGAGACGAGGAGGAAATGTTACACAAGGTTGACATATGAAAAGTGGATATGAATGTTATTTAAACCCTCACTGTCTGACTAATCATAACCCTGAATCCTTTCAATAACTTACATCATCTCTATTCTCACTAGTTAACAATATTAATATCCTGTCGACTTCCATCACTACACTTTGACTTCTCAACCCTTTCAAAGAAGGTATGAATAACCTTGGCAACTGTATCAGCAATCCACCTGATCTGCTCCTCGCTCATATTGTACGCAGGACAAATCATGAGATGATCGCCTATCGAAGACCCAGCACAACCCTGACCATAATAGATCATCAGATTGTGCCGATCGCTAATAGCTAACTGGTGAATTTTTTTGGAAATTGCCTTGTTTCTTTCAAAAGGTGTCTTTCCGACCTTGTTTTGCACAATCTCAATTCCCCAGAACATGCCGACTCCTCGAATATCACCAATATATGGTGAATTTTCCAGGTTTTCCTTCAGCAAGGAGCCCAGTAAGGAGCCAAGTGAGCGCACGTTGGCGAGTAGGTTCTCCTCTTCCACAACTTGCTGGACAGCACGAGCGGCCGCACAAACAACTGGGTGATCTTGGTAGGTATGGCCGTGAGTAAACACCCGACCCCTCATACCCTCAAAGATCTTTTCGCCAACTAGAAGGGCACTGGCGGGAGCATAACCGCCAGCCAAACCTTTGCCGATAGTCTGAAGATCGGGAACCACAGGTGTATTGCCAACGAGCTCTGGATTTTGCCAGGCATGCATGGTGCCGGTGCGGCCCATTCCACACATCACTTCATCAAATATCAGCAGAGCTCCATACTTGTTGCACATGGCGCGGACCCCGTGAAGGTATCCCGGCCACCCTGGCACACAACCCATAGCAGCTCCAACTACAGGTTCCATAATGACGGCAGCAATTGTCTCAGGGCCCGCCCTGATAAAAGTATCATCGAGTTCCGCCAGCTTGCGCCGGACAAAGATTTCCGCAGTCTCGCCATCTTCCATCTGGCGGTAGGGGTTGAAAGCCGGAAGACGCTCAGTTTCGGCAGACAGTAAAGGTTCATAGGGTGCTCGACGAGATTCGTAACCTGAGAGTGCGAGGGCACCAAGGGTGCAGCCGTGGTAAGATGTGTTGCGGGCAATGTACTTAGTACGTTGGGGCGATGACGTAACGGTATGAAACTCTCTAGCCAACTTTGCAGCAGCTTCCACAGCTTCGGAGCCTATAAGATCAGACGTTAGTGGATTATGTGGAATGTTGAAAAATAGACGGCTTACCAGAGGACATAATGTAACAGTCCTTCATATGGTTATCTGTGGTCTTAAGGAGAAATTCCCGAAGATCTTTTGCAACGACGTTGTCGAAAAAAGCCCACGGCACACTTTTGTCACAAGTTAGTCAAGTATTTTAATAGATGTATCGAGGTTTTACATACTAGGGTACCCTCAAGGCTTGCTCGCTGATGGCCTTGGAAACGGACTCGTGACCATAGCCGATGCAAGCAACGGCTGCACCTCCACAAGCATCAAAGATCTTGCGACCATCTTCAAGTTCAAAGTGGTGACCTGAAGCACCAGTCACGACGGGCAGGTCAGAAGCAGCCATATTTGATGACGATTGGTGGAAAATTTCGAAAATGGCGTGAAGCTTGGCAAACAAGAAAGACATTCGAAGAAGAGTTGTCTGAAAAGAAAGGAAAAAATGGGAACAGAATGAACACTTGTGGGATTTTATGTTACCGTCTAGACAATCAGGCAGATGGCAGGTATGTTTGGAACTTTTGTATTTAAAAGATAAAAAGAAAAGGGAAAAGAAAGAAAGAAAAGTGCGTTACTGTGGGCAACGTTATCGTGATAATTGGTCAGTGGTTATTTCCAAACTAGGTTTTTTTTTGTTTTCCTGTATGTTTCGGCTTGGAATAATCAGTTTACCTGATTTGGCGAACAGGCTCTAATCTGAGTTAGACACCTGATAACGTTGGCAAACGTTAGCCAAGTTATTGACCGTGCGATTGAAAGTTTGTTCACCAGATGAAAAGTGCAGGTCATTTATTTGGTGTATTGGAATTGTAGGACCCAAAGAACACAAAATAGAACTTTTTGCAGAGATCATGATCCCGATACTCGACTGGGGGAATATCGGTCCGCTTTATACTTTGTTTCAAGTCCAGCTCCCGTCCTTCTCTTCCCCAGACCTGCACCAAAGTTTCCAAATCAGGAAGCCGAATTTATTTACCTCGCATTTTACTTGTCATGACTGGGGTTTTGGCCAGGGAGTGCGAACAGATCCCGATTAAAACTTTTGGGTTGCAATAGTGATGCGACTGGATGTTCAGGTTAGTTAGTTGTGTGATGATTTCTAGTGGACGAGATGCCATAATTCTGGGACTCTGCATATCATTTAGGATACATCAGTGTCTTGTTGTTATTGTTGTTTCTGTACATGACTGTGGCTATCATCAAGTACACATACTGAAAGCCTGTATGCATAACACTTGTCAACCCATGTTTTCAAAGTCAATAAACTCTCCCTAGCATGTGCCATCTCATATAAAAGATGTACATACATGGTGATAATACGAGTATTATCCAGAATATATATCTATAGCCCTAACTCTATAGCTAGTCATAAAGCCAGTAGTTACATCTGAATCAAGCAACGTCATAAAGTTTATGCCCCCACATCATCCTCCCAATTAGCAACAATGTGATAAGACCGGCTAAACCCTTCTGCATAGAATTCTGTATATATTTACGTTGCTTAGCTGCTGTTACTATATACTGTGTAGCCCTACGTATACATAAATAGGTGTTTTTAATGTCGATAGCGCTAGGCCATGTCAGAAGTGGGCCGTGGAAGCCGCAGATGCGAGGGTTAAAGTGGGTTAATCTTTTTTGTTTTTGTTTTTTTTCTCAGTAAGCGCGTTATGCGGTTATGATCGACATCCAAAATTTGTCTCCTATCATGAAGATCAGTCGAAGCAATAAAGAAAAGTCAAGAAAAAAAGGACACAGATACAAGGCAGTCAAAAGTCAAAAATCTCATCTTTCCCAATGTGACAGGCATGTTTCTTCATCTGGACATTTCCTTCACCCACATCACACTTCAATCCCTTTCGCCCCCAAACACCCCGCATCTCGCCGGAAACCTACATAATCTCACAATACTCGGCTGTAATCACCACTAACGTCTAGTCCCCACTCTTCCCACGCCAGTCATGATTCCTTCCATTCAAGCCACCTATTGTTTGACAATGACATCTGCAGTATCCCTTCGATTCCTGTTCTCCCGCGTGGTACGCCTCTATTATCTTGCGGGCTCTGACGACTGATTGTAGCCTGAGCTTCATGGACACAAATTACAGGTTCTAAACATCCACACAGTGATGCAAGTTCTTGCCCTACTTTGTACAGCAAAGGGAATATCTTGTTCGTGGGCCCATGCCTACTTTACCAATTTCTGTTATCAACTGATTCCTTCCGTGCCACCAGAAGCTATAAAACGAAGACTGGACCGTTCTTGTTTGTATTTATGTGTCTGTACTTTCATTCCTTTACGCAGGAGGTCTTAAGTATGGACTCATTGTGGCATATCACCACAGATTTCAGTAATGAATCTCTATGTGAACCTCCACTATTTGTCTTATCTATATAAGTGCCTAGATTCATATATATTGGCTATCCCAATTATGTCACCATGTTTCACCTGTGGCAAAAACACATCAACCGGGGGAGAATTGCGGAATATGACCAGGATTGCTATCGTTTTCTACTCCGGCTTACTCATCAACTCTTCCAATATCATGTTTTCCTCCTTGTTAGGGAATTAATGACAGGTCATTTCTACCTAGTGACTCAGAAGCGCCAGATGCTGTTTGTCTCAGATGGAAGGGTCTTATTGGTAGGATGTGTGGATATAACCACAATGAAGGCGGACCGAGTGGGTATAGGTGGTAGGGAATAGTTCAGCTTTAGACATTACCAAGGCTTGATGGTGACAAAGATTGAGTGGCTTCGAAAGAATAACCTCAGCAATCTGGGATAACAAGGAAAAAAATATGATTTGTTATGAAGAAAGTATACATGAGCTTAACTGTATTTGTATATACATGTTAACTTGTCTCGTGAAATTCGTAGGGATTGATGAACTGTCAGCGTTTCATTGTTCATGTTCATGACATCATGTTCATGACATCATGTTATTTCTTATCTCAGTCGTAGGCTCATACACTTGACACCTCGGTTAACACCCCCACCATTAGCTCTTCCGAAAAATCAATCTAGCCCCATCGGCAACAATGGTCACTTAAATGGCAGATCTCAACCCCGAAGCACCATGTCGGATTCTATTGGAACACACTGACGCACATATAGTACTATATTATCCATCACCTATATGTGCTTTGTTATTCTCTAAGTTTGGAATTTTTGTACGTATAAATATGACCCAAGATTCAATGGTCAAGGAACTAATACAGCTATGGCGTTGAAATATCCTGTATTTGAACTTCTCAGATATCTGCTTAAACTATCATGTCTTATTTGCATAAAGTTTTGAGGTTATTTTCTCTTCATAAATTGGGAGTAGGGTTAAAAAAATATATGGGTTGTATTGGACTTTTACGTCAAATGCGCGTGACTATATTTAATGATTTGTCTCCTTCACCGCCTACCAACATTAGATACTCTCCTATTAGCGGGGTTAGTCCTAAAATAAACACTATCAAAAACAGGCAGAATTATGATGTTTTTGTAAAAAAAAAAGCAGGCCAAAAATGGAATTACGCCTATATCCCTCTGACTGGTTGACTCTACCAATGGCAAATAGCTTAACTCCCACCACTAAAAGAAACTTTCAGACTAGTGTACCGCAGAGACAGTCCTATATAGTCTTGCAGTATAAATTTTTTTTGACATCGTCTTTTCTTTCTCGTCTTTTTCTTCCTTTCTCTCCCCCCCCTTCCCTCCAGTTAACATTTTCGTACTTTATTTCACTTTTTAAAACACGTCACGATGAAGTACGTTCTTGTTTCTGGAGGTAAGTTTGTTCTATTTTCCAAAAAGATGAAAATTTTGGTGCTTCCGGTGTTGTGAGATGGGATCAGCCTGTTTCCGGCGGTAATGGCTGGCGGGGATCATTATCTTGGTGATGATAATGGTGGTGGTGGTGGGGTCAATAGACAGCGTACAATGCACTTTGTATGGTTGTCAGCCTCTCCTACATACACGCCAACTCGTCTTATGGTCAGCATCATTCCAGATTTGACTGCCAAGGCTCGTTCACGTTCGGAATCACCAAACTTCCACTTCACGACCACATATTATCTCGTAGTTTCATCGTATTCTGACAAAGTGTTTGCATTGTACAGGTGTGATCAGCGGTGTTGGCAAGGGTATTATCGGTATGATGTCTCACTTAGAGTTGTCCAAGAGTGACGAGGTTGAAAATCTGTAACAGACTGCATTCTATGACATGTTTTGATTGTTCACCATAGTCGCTGTCAGCTCAACAATATTTGCTTTGGACAAGCTCCTCGTGTCGCTTCGTATCCTATATTAACGTGGGTTAGCCTCCTCGGCCGGTCTGTTGTTAAAGACTCTTGGTCTGAAGGTTACCGTATGTTGCTTTTTGTGAGCCATGGTAATAACTACTACTGACATCGTGTGTGTAATCTCAGGCTATCAAGATCGACCCTTACATCAATGTTGACGCTGGTACTATGAACCCAAAGGAGTATGTTGTATTGTTTTCTTACTATAAGGCATCAGATCCGTGCAATACTAGAACAAATAATTAACTTTCATAGACACGGAGAATGCTTTGTCCTGAAAGACGGTGGTGAGACTGATCTGGATCTCGGTAATTACGAGCGCTACCTTGCTCTTGATCTGACTCGGGACAACAATATCACAACCGGCAAGATCTACCAGCACGTTATTGAACGTGAGCGCCGTGGTGACTACCTTGGACATACTGTTCAGGTTGTTCCCCACGTCACCAACGCTATCCAGGAATGGATCAAGTGCGTGAGCAGGATTCCCGTTGATTCTTCTGGTGAAGAGCCTGATGTTTGTATCCTAGAGCTTGGAGGTACCGTTGGGGATATTGAGAGTATGCCATTTGTCGAGGCTCTGACGCAGCTGAGACATTCTGTCGGCTCTGGAAATTTTATTAACATCCACGTCTCTTACATTCCTGTTATCAACGGCGAGCAGAAGACAAAGCCCACCCAACACGCTGTCAAGAGCGTCCGGTCTGCCGGACTCATTCCTGACCTTGTAAGCAGTTTATTCCGTCCTATGTCCTTAATGTCGTGTGTCTAGCCTAACATGTAAAACTCTAGATTGCCTGCCGTTGCGAGAAACATCTTGAAGAGGGTACTGTATCCAAGATTGCCAGCTCTTGTCAAGTTGAAATCTCCCAAGTTCTCGCTGTTCATGACATGCCTACTATTTATCAGGTTCCTCTTCTACTTGAGGAACAGGGCCTTCTGATCAACATGCGTAATAAGCTCCATCTTGATGACATTAAAATCACTGATGCACGTACTGCTGCTGGCAAGGGGATCTGGACCACCTGGAAGAAAACTGTTGTTCCACAGTCTCATCTAGAAAAGGTCAACATCGTTCTTGTTGGCAAGTACACCGACCTTCATGACGCCTACCTTTCCGTCATTAAATCACTCGAGCACTCGGCCATGCATTGTAACCGCGAGCTCAACCTTAACTGGGTTGATTCTGAGCTTCTTGAGGAGAAGACACTTAAGGCTGACCCTACCAAATACCACGCTGCCTGGCACTCTGTATGCACCGCCGATGGGATTATTGTACCCGGTGGCTTTGGAATCCGGGGTACTGAGGGTATGATTGCTGCTGCCAAGTGGGCTCGTGAGCGCAAGACTCCTTACCTCGGTATCTGTCTGGGTATGCAGGTCGCCGTTATCGAGTATGCTCGCCATGTCGCTGGCTTCACTAAGGCTACTTCCGAAGAGTTTGATGCCTCTGCCGAAGAGAAAGCTATTGTATTTATGCCTGAGGGCAGCAAGGACACCCTGGGCGGTACCATGCGTCTGGGTTCCCGCTCTACCCTCTTCCAGCCCGGTTCCGAGAACAGCAAGCTCCGCGCTCTGTACGGTTCCGCTTCCGAAATCTCTGAGCGTCACCGTCATCGCTACGAGACCAATCCCGACATGGTTGAAGCCCTAGAGAAAGCTGGGTTAACCTTTATTGGAAAGGACGACTCTGGCAAGCGCATGGAAATCCTGGAGCTTGCGGATCACCCTTGGTATGTTGGTGTCCAGTACCACCCGGAGTATATCTCTCGTGTCCTAGACCCTAGCAGACCGTACCTTGGCTTTGTGGCTGCAAGTGCAGGATGCCTCGAGAAGGTTACGGCTGATCTGAATGCGGAGAAGAAGAACATTAGCTTTGTCAATGGCGTTGTCGAAGGTACTCACTTCTAAGTCTGATCCAGATGTCGGATGACAAAGTTACGATGGCCTAAAGAAACAACCATATAAAAGAGGGGAATCATTGGATGTCGTTTGTCGGTGTTTTGGCGTCTTGCTTTATGAATACTCGGGTCATTTGTTATTCACTTTTGGCGGGAAAGTCTCATACCACTGTTTTGTAGCATTTAAAATAACCAAAACTATCATCTCGTAAAGCAGGACTCATTTGTTGCGTATGCTATACATGTACAAACTATCTAGATAAGTTCATCATCGCTAGATCCCACCGCCCAGCCCCCAATAGTTGTTAGTCGAATTGGTTGCTTCCGCACGGAACTCATGTTAATGTACCCTGTAGATCGTCGACACTTTGCCGGTTCCTTTACTACTTTTCCTGTCTTGACAGGCCCAATAGAGCGCCGCTTAGTTGTTACAACTATGGGCGCGGAAAGATCATCCGAATCGAATCCAGGGTCGACAGCCAGGGCAACTTCTTGGAGGTTGGCGGGTTGCAAGCGGGGAATCTTGGCAGGAATAATGTCGGGATCCGAATCACTATGTTCACTTGAATATTCGACATCAGATGCTTTTTCGACACAAGAGACAGAAATAGATCGTCGATTTGTTGATGTGGAAATCCTGTTCGCGGAACGTTTGAAACGTATTGGGATGACAGGACGAGTAACTTCCCGGTTTGAGTGCGGGTTGACATGAACCCACTCACAAAGGGCATCGTCCCAGATGAAGCCATCATTTGTGGACGAAGACTTGATGACTGGAATATCCAAACTTTCTGCATAGGCTATATCCCGCAAATCCCAAGTTCGTTGTGCTAATATGGTTGCGCATTCGGAAAAGACGGAACTAAGAGATTGGCCAACCAGAGTGATATTTGAAATGTAAGGCTCCAGACGAAGCAGATGACGATGGGGAGCCATGGAGGACCCTCGACTACAGCCTTGAGCAATAGAGCAGAGCAGAGATTTCGTCATTCTGGTGATTGTAGCGTCGATGGGACCCATGGCTTCAGACAAGTCGGATCCGGTGAGTCGCGCCACGTCCACCCAATACCGGTTCCACAGATCCTGAGAACCTTGAGATGCAAGATAAAATGCTAATGTTAAAAGTGTAATTGAGTCTCGCTTTCGAGTACGTCGATATTTGTGCTTGGCAAAGCTGACACAGTGTATGAGCATGAAGACAATTCTTCGGGTTACACTGCCAGTCACTTGCACTTGGTCGTCATTGGTCTTCCGTGATACTAATGCTAATGCAACTATAGCACCCAGAACCGAAACAAATGTCCGTTCACACATGTGAACTGAAGGTGAAACTTCCTGCTCGACGCAACCACTGGCATGAGCCAGAACAGCCAATGACATGGCCGCAAAGTCCATGACAAATCTACACGAGCTTGTACCAGAAAGAGCTTTCAGAGTTTCAGCCCATATAGGCATAAACGCTTGAGTACCAAGCCACTCCCCAGGTAATTGACCAGAGTACAGAAGATGTTCAAGTATTGTGAACAGTAGCCCTCGACGTTTATGACGTTTGCAGAAATCATATAGCAAGACTAGCTGCGTCGGCAGTTGAGCTGTGTCATTCTCGTTATTAGGAGGGTCATATTGCTGATCTGTAATGGTTTCCATAACCATAGAAGCTTCGTCGAACAACTTGAACTCAGCAAAGGCTTGTAAAACCATCTGGGTGAAGTGAATAGTAAAAAGTCCATCTTCGATGGCATGACATATCAGTTCCGTGGCTTCTCGGAGGACGAGAATACGGAGAGGCTGCCAACCTTGTCCATGAGGATTCATTTCCGTCTCGAGATGAGCATACATGCTGGCAGCAGCATCAATACCACCCAACCATTGAATACCATCTTCCTCATCATCCTGATCTTTCTGGGCTTGAATAGTGGATATAACGTCAGTAGTCCGGCGCAGACATAATTCCATTAATGATAAAGGCCCTTTGCTAGGAACCTCCGGTTGCGTTTGCTCCAAAATTATCTTCAATGCCTTCAGTAGAAAATTATACTCTCTGAACAACTCCGCACTGATATCATTTTTCAAAATTTCGACCGATTGTTGACATGATGTAAAGCAACCAGATGGGGTTTTTGGGTCGAATGTATGTTCAGGGCGATTCGGTGTATTGAACTGGCGGATCTTGCGAACGATAGGTGTTTCTAGGTGAATCCGCCCAGGTGTTGTGGGTGGTTTAAAATGGAGTTTCTTTGCGGCAGAAGGTGAAGTGACGTCACATGAATTGATCTTGCGAGGAGTCACTACCGTGTTGATAGCTTCTTTGACCGATTTACGTCTCCTGGCCTCATAGGTAACCCGTGGCCTTTTTCGCTGTCTGGATGCCATGTACTCCGGTTCATCGTAGTAAGGATCTGTTCGAGCCTTAGCTTTAGAATGAAGTCGCGTGGGACTTAGAGGTGCCAAACTCAGAGACGGGTTTGTGGTAAGTAAAGAGCGAATAGAGATCAACCGAGTTTGCAGATTTCGCAGCAAACGATGTCGACGGGATGCGGTCCATATGAGACGGGCTTTCGAATGTGCACGGGGCCCCGAAGTCACAGGCATATTGAGATATCGATGTGATTAATTATGTAGTAATAGTGTACACTGCGATAATAATTAAAAGGGGATAATCGTTATCGATCGAGCTTGTGATTCCGTTTTATCATTGTCGTCAATAATTTTGATAGCAAGAGTGTATCTCTATTAATGAATTAAGATGAGGAAGATGCACCTGGCGCAGACTAAGTTGAATTGGAGATAGGTAAGATGTATAAGACGAAACTAAGGGAAATGCAGAGTCTTTGATTGATATCAAGTAAAAATGGCGTTATGTGAAAAATAGTTTAACAAGAATGAGAGTTGTTGACAGTGTCAAGTTCCAAGTATAGATGTCAAAGGGATCATCAACTTTACACGCCCAGCCATTTGGCGCGTGCTTCATATACTGAGACAGGGGTCTGCGATCATGTTTATAATGTTTCCCCTTTGGGAACAACAACATTCTTCCCCAGAAATTGCTGCCAATTTCTGGAACTGGAAGCATGGTGTCGTTGTTTCACTTATAAGACCCACAAGACTGCCGACGCACAAATTAAACACAATTTGTATGCATAATGTCTTATGGTAAATAGTCAATAGAGTCAAAACTGTAGCAATTGCTGCTTTCATTTAATCAATGGTAAGGCTGAAGATAAAAGAAAACCAGGCAACACAGAGATTTTCTGCAGACCGACTTTATATACACAATGATTTAAAAATTCATGTGGCCCCTCAAAAAATTACTATACGTTCGGTTACCTCAGGACAAAAATCTTTTCATCATCCTAAAAAAGTCATATTCCCGCCAAACCCCACAGCCCACAAAAAAGCTGCTCCCCTTGTCCCAAGAGGTATCCCAACAAGAACAGCCCTAGTTAAAAGAGAATTCTATTCAAGAAGTGGATTACGACACTGGTCAATGACCGAAAATCCAATGAATCGGTTAATGGCTCACTTAGCCAGCTGCATCGTCCCGTAGGTCCCTCTATTCATCCTTTGGCTATCCTGAGCTACACGATTAAAAGCCGTTGAGCTATTCGTCTTGTTCGATCCGAGCCCGACAGCTCTGGATATGTTAGTTACTCTCCCATAATAATTGAATCATTACAAAAGACAACGACTGTCCGACATATCTTTTTTTTATTGATCATCACGTATACGGAGCCTGGTGGCCGAGGGTATCCAGGATACTTGGGTCCATTATCATTTATTTATTTTTTTCCTACTTACAGTTGCGCCGCTAGCTCGTCAATTGGCTGACCGATACACCGCTTTGATTCAACAAGGGAATTACACCTACTTTTTTTCCTGCCCCAATTTTCACTCTTATCTTGCTTGCATCTCGGTCTCCGGATTTGCTTGATTCTTTTACCGCAGCACATCCATTCCACACTTTGTGATCGAAGATGGCTTCTGCCACCGAGCAAGGTGAGATTTTGCCTCTTGAGTATTGAGTGATATAACAACGAGTTCATTCAGGAAGACTATTCGTAACCAATGGCTGACCTTGATGACACACTAGACCCGCAACAGCAGCAGGAGCCCGTCGAGGTTGGTGCTTCTGTCAACGGCGAAGATGTTGAAGCCTACCCCTCTGAAGGTTAGTATATATCTGGACTCTTTACATATATCAACTTTCAATGTGACTAACATTATCTCAGTTATGATTGAACTGGCTGTCAATCTGCCCCAGGCCCCGCATAAGACTATCGTTGTTGTAAGTTGTAGATTCAGTCTCACTATGCCGTATCTGAAGATCTCCAAGTCTGTTAGCTAACCCAGGTCTTTCTAGGTCTCAAACCAAGAACAGATTCATGAAATCCGCCAGTCTCTGATCGACCAGCCCGACGCATACCAGTACACTTGCTTCCACCTCGAACACAACGGGAAACGCATCAACAACTTCATTACGCTCAGTTCCATCGAGGGTATTGAGAACAACTACGAAGTCACTCTGGTTCAAGATTCTTACACTGAGAAAGATGCCCGTGTCCACGTTATCCGTGTTCGTGACCTCCTTGGCCAGGCTACCGTCCGTCTTGAGGCTAGTCATGGCATCACTCCCGGCATCTCGCTGCTGGACGACGTTGATGCTGCTGCAGGTATCAACTTCGGTGATGTTCTGAACCGCAGCACTGAGTCTGGTAAATCTATTGCAGAAGATGAAATAATCGACCCCAAAACCTACGACTTCGACTACGTTGCTCCCCCGCAGGATTTCATTCTTTCTGGAAACAAGGCAGCTCCGTCTATCATCCGCAACTTGGCCTTGTCCTCATGGAATCCACCTCCCCACCACCTGCGGCAGATTGGCCACCTTCTCTATCTTACCTTGAACACTATTGAGGGCGAGAACATCCATATCACCTCTCACATCAGCGGCTTCTGGACCAACAAGTCGTCTAACGGGCGCTTTGATCCTTCTCCCCGCGCCGATCACCGAAAGGCATTCTCGCATTCACTACTGGATGTGATCCGCTCTGTTTCTCCCGGTTTTGAAGAGGCCTACAAGGCCTTCCAGACCTTCCAGGCTACCAACGACCCGCTGGTTACTTTCCACTGCACTAACGCCATCCCCTCTGCTCCCTGGCTCGTTCCTTCTCCTGAAGAGATCGAGAAGAAGCATACGGCCGACCTTATTCGCACTCAAGAGACCTATCTCCTTTCTGGTGTCGATAACACCGATTCTCTCCGTGACTGGAATGAAGAAGTTCAATCTGCTAAGGAGCTTCCCAGAGAGACTGTTCCTGACAGGGTTTTCCGTGAACGCCTCCTTTCCAAGTTGTATGCTGACTATGTTGAGGCTGCTACCAAGGGTGCTATCATGGTTGCCCGTGGTGAGATTACTGCATTGAACCCTACCGAGGTCTCTGATGCTCAAATATTTGTCCATAATAACATTTTCTACTCTTTCGGTGCCGACGGAGTTGGTACCTTCACTACTGAAGGTGGTCATGAGGCCGCCCGTGTTGCTACCGGCAAAGATGTTGCTGGTGTTCGCCTCGTTAACCAGCTCGACATTGACGGGCTCTATACCGCAGCTACTGTTGTTATTGATTACCTCGGCAAGCGTATCGTTGGCCAAAGCATCGTTCCTGGCATCTTCCGACAACGTGATCCTGGTGAGAACCAGATTGACTACGGTGGTGTTGAAGGCAAGGATATCGTCGCTGCTGACGAGCGCTTTAAGGAGCCCTTTGCCAAGCTTTCCAAGGCTCTCAAAGTTAAGCCTCACCCAGTCTGGGATAAAGGTGGTAAGCGTTGGGATTTGGAGACTTCCGTTGAGACCAAGGGCCTGGTTGGTACCGATGCTCGCAAGTACGTGCTGGACTTGTACCGCATCACTCCTCTCGATATCTACTGGGTGGATAACTATGGAGATTACCCTCACCGTATGACTGTACTCCGTCCTGAGCTCGTCGACATCTACGCTCGCATGAAAATGAAAGAGTGGGCTGATGCAAAGTACAAGGAGTTCACCGAGGCCGAGAAGGATAAAAAGGCAGCTAAAGAAGCAGAGAAGCCTACTGGTAAGACCTCTGAGAAGACTGAGAAGCTCAAGGAACCTGAGGAAAAGGCTGAAAGTAAGCAAAAGGAAGAGAAGTCTAAGGAAGAAGAGACCAAGGAAGAAAAACTTGAGTCTGAGCCCACTGCCCGTTCTCAGATTGACTTCAGCGAATTCGAGTTCTCTCTCAACCCAGACGTCATGAGCGGTCAAAACCCTAAGACTGATGATGAGATCAAGCAGATGGATGATGATGAGGATGAAGTCACTGCGGTCTGCACTTACCTGGTCGAAAAGGCTATTCCCAATCTTGTTAATGAACTTCGCCAAGGAGAGACTGGATTCCCTATGGATGGTTCTTCCTTCGGTCAGCTCCTTCACAAGCGCGGCATTAACATCCGCTATACCGGCAAGATTGCAGAACTTGCCAGTGATGAGGCTGCTTTATCTGCTCTCTATGTCATTGCTATCCAGGACATGGTTACCCGTTCTTTCAAGCACGTCATCCGCAAGTACCTCGCTAATGTGCCTTTCGTCCTCGTGACTGCTTGCTATGCTCATCTTTTGAACTGCTTGGTTGGTTGGCGCCTGACTGAAACTCCTGAAGCTGATATTGCCGAGGAGTATAGATCACTCTACCCTGATGCAAATCTCGAGTTTGCCCAGGTCACCACTGCCTCTCTGAAGGCTGAGATTGAAGCTGAGGTCCATTCTCGTTTCCGTTACACTTTGGACTCCGAATTATGGCTCAAGGATCTTCGCCCTGTTCCCGTTCTGCGTGACATTTCTCTGCGTCTTGGTCTTCAGCTTGAGTGTAAGAAGTATGATTTTGGCCTTCCTGAGGCTGTTGGTTTTCAGTCTAGTGGTCCGACTACTACTACTATTTCCACAACTGATGGTACTACCAACATTTCAGGTGGCAAGAAGAGCAAGAAGAAGAACAAGGCTACCAAAGCTACCGAGGTTGTCAATGGTGTTAAGGTGCTTAAGGTTACCTTCCGTGCTTCTGATATTGTGAACATTGTCCCCATCATCAAGCACTCTACTCCCCGTTCTTCCCTGGCTGAGGAAGCCTTTGAGGCCGGTCGCATCTCTCTTTTGCAGGGTCAACGCAAACTGGGCCAAGAGCTCCTTCTGGAATCCCTTTCTTTGCACGAACAAATTTACGGCATCCTACATCCCGAGGTTGCGCGCGTATATAACTCTTTATCCACTTTATACTATCAGATGGATGAAAAGCACATCTCTGTTGAGCTCGCCCGTAAGGCCATTATTGTTTCTGAGCGTACAATTGGTGTTGACTCTTCCGAGACTCTTCTGAACTACCTGAACCTATCGTTGTTCATGCATCAGCTTGGTCGCTCCGATGTTGCCCTTGTCTACGCTAAGCACGCTCTGAAGCTGTGGAACCTCATCTTCGGCGAGAACCATCCAGACCAGATCACTGCTCTCAATAACGCCGCAGTAATGCTACAGCAGCTCAAGCAGTACTCCGAATCCCGTCGCTGGTTCGAGCATGCCTATGAAGTCTGTGTCAAAGCTACTGGTGATGACTCCATCAATGTCGCTAGTCTTTTATTCCAACTTGCTCAAGCCCAGGCATTAGATGCTGACTCCAAAGCTGCTGTTGCCACTATGCGCAAGTCTGCTAACATGTTCCGTGCTGTCTGTGGTGCCGAGGACAAGAACACCAAGGAAGCTGAGGCTTGGCTCTCTCGTCTAACTCAGAACGCCGTTATTCTGGCCAAGCAGGCCAAGGAACTTGCCAAGTCGTCCATTTCTTCTAGTGTCAAGACAGTCAAAGCCAGTACCGCGAAACAAGAGACCTCTCTCGGCGAGAGACCCATCTCCGACATTGTTAACTACATTGAAGGTAATGGCTCTTCTGGGAAGAAGCGCAAGGGTAAGGGTGCCCGTCGTGCGTAAGCGAGCGTCTATTGTGCCAACTGAAATGAAGATATGAGATGGAGCTGTTTTGTGTTCCGTTTGTATATTACTGGTTGCAGGGTTGGCTAGGTTAAGCTACAGTTTCCTTTGGGATGGGTCGGAAGAGGATTATGCTTCTATTTTTTTTTCTATCTTGTCGTTTTTACCCTTTTCTTGTTACTTGCCCCCATTAAAAAAGCATCACGGAGATTAAAGGAATGATTGATGGGTTATGTTCTGGTTCTGCTCACCGCATGCAGTGATGAGACAGAATTTGCCACTCTTGAGGTGCGTCAAACTCTTACTGTTGTAGTGGTATCAATACACAATCATGGCATTCATTTCGGGTTCAAATTATATGTTGTGAGGTGAGATTAGGATCACACATGTGGTTGTACATGCAAGGTCTCAGGCCTCAAACATCATGACCGAAAGTGCTCATATGACAGCGGTCAAATCGGTAATTTAATAATTTTATTCATCAATTGCATTTAGCCATGGACTAAGCTTGCATTACAATAACCAATACCAAAACTTTTCCTTGTGCAGTCAAGACACGAAAACTCCCTCCCCCCCCCCCCAAAAAAAAAAAAAGAAATAACAAAGTGAACATGAAAAACTCCAACCCGAACTACTAGCCTCGAATCTTGGGCAAAGAGTGAAACTCCCCAATACTCTGGAAACCTTTGGTCAAATCAAAATCTACTTCATGGTCTGCTTCACCGGAGATATTAGCAACCGCCTCCGCAGCCGCTTGTCCAGCGGCTACGGCCCTCTCCGTATCATCGCTAATTTGGCCGCCACGTTCTTGGTCATCTGCTTCAGCTTCAACCTCATGGACTCTGATGCTAGGTGTATCTTGAACCGAGGTCCCAGGGCGACGTCTCATAGTGCTGGGACTATCACCTAGTCTAGGTGGAGAAGACCCGCCAATAAGTCCAGCAAAAGCGCGACTAGGTGACGAAGTCAAATCCAACATTCCTCGCATTGGCGTTCCGGAGATGTCCATATATTTCCAAAACGGCGCAGGGGACGATGTCGGCATACCTTGGCTGGGCTTTTGGGCGGTGCTTGGGGGGGCAAGGCGAGGGTTAATACGAAGAGGCGCGGGTGTAACAAAAGATGCACCATCCTCTTGCATAAAAGAAGATGCCATATCAAAAGGTGATCGAGGGGCGGCAAGAGTTTGCTGTGATGATATTGGCATCTTTGATGGTGTGGCAGTAACAGCTGAAGGTTGGGTAGGGATAGCTTGGATCGGTGGTATCTGATAGCTAGATACAGTGGACATAGGTACAGGTTTCCGGTTGGTTCTAGGGCGAGGTAATGGCGACCCATCAACGGCAACACCTGAACTTAAAGGTCCCTTATGACGAATTGAGCGATCGGGTGTGGCGATGGCGGGGGTTGTGCCAGTAGCACCACCAGGCGATCGGATGGGGGAAAGACGGCGCTTGCGGCATGATGCTGCCATATCTCGAGGACCCTGAGTAATGTAGTTCAACTGGCTAGGTGAACTAGGAACAGAGGACCCCCGATGGCCACCACGACCACCACGATGGGCACTACGAATCATGTCCTCGCGTGATTCCGGAACCAGCTGCCATTTCATTCCCTTTCCAGGCTCGTCAATAGAGCGAGCTACCTTGTCAAAAGCCTTGTTCAGCGAAAGGTTATGTCTAATAGAGTTCTGCCATCCAGCCGCTGGCTGTTTCCGGTAGTACGCGTACTTTTCCAGGATGTAATTATAAATGCCATTGAGGTTCAGCTTCTCGTCGGGCGTGTTCAAGATGGCCTGGGTAATCATTTGGGCATAGCTGTACTGGGGCTTGATATGAGCATTCTCCTCCAAGCTAAGATCGACATCACCATAGCCACCAGTGCCGGGAGTGCTTGGGGCTCCTAAACGAGGCGTGGAAGTTACTCCATTTCGAGTCAACTGCGTAGGGGTTCCGGGGCGGCGATAGTTGGCAGGGGCCGGGGCAATCGGCTGCTGAAAGCTAAGGGTATGAGTACTAGGGATTTCGTGAGACACCGACCGAGCCGCAACAAAAGAAGACTGGGGCAAGGGTGTCTCCAGATTTGACGAGGTTGTAGCTGAGCGGGCAGGAGTGGAAACTGTAGGGTTTGAGGTCGCAGACATAGGTCTGGAAACAAGGGAAGGATTCGGTTGTAATAAACCAACGCGTGCAAGATAAGTGTCGGCAATATGAAGGGTGCTGATTTCGGTGGGGAGAACGAACATCATCTCCATACCAGCAATATCGATAACATTTCCGCTCTTGAGTGGCCTGGAAGCACTGCCCTTCACAGACTGGCCATCAACCTTGACACCGTTGCGGCCCATAGCACGCAGATGCCACTCTTCCCCTTCTGAGTTAAAGAAGATCATAGCATGTTGGCGAGAGACAGTTTTGCTAGGTCCGAGATCTATGTGAACAGCATCCTCGGCATCGGCAAGAGATGGATCGGCGGCCAAAGCGGCAGCTGCAGAAACGGGGTCGGGGTTGCGGCCAATGTGAATCTCAAGTTTGGTAACATAGAATGTCCAGTCCTGGGCTGCAATCTTGGCGTAAGCCTTAACCCCGTCCTTAGATTCATGCAGCTGGTTGGAGTGATCTTTGCTAGCCTGATTTGGTTCCTTGGGGGACAGGAGATGCTGAGTGACTAGAGAAACAAGATGGTCGCCATCAGGCTCTTCGGAAGGGCCCGAGGTTGAAGCTTCGATGGATTCACTGTCATCATCGGGTTGCGTGGAGTCGGCCTATAGAGTAGCGGACATCTTGGTTAGTGATATGTCTGGGACTATCAATCGGTTGTGTGCATATGGCATATGCAATGTTTGCATTTGTATAGTAAGACAACATGACATGCTATATTTCTTGCCGGAAAGGCCTCTTACCTTTTTCCTGCGCTTGGTGGCTCTGGTTGAAATGTCATCTTCTGCCGCAGAAACCGTTATAGCTGCCGGGTTCGCTTCCCACTTTGAATTAGCGCGACTGCGAGGCGCCATGATGAAAATGTTTTTTTTTCTCTTTTTTCTTTTTGGTAATTGATCGAAAAGTATGGGTATAGATGTCAGGTGCGATGCAAACAATGCCTGCCGAATGATGTCAAAATCAACAGATAAATATGAATTTTTGTCCAGGCTTAAGCAACCACTGGTGTAGTCACCGGAATCAAGCGTACTTCAATGAAGTAATGTTCAAAATGAACTTTATTCAGATCACGAAATTATGAATGCCAAACGGGTTAAATGATAAAACTTCCTCAACGAGATGAACCTTGAAAGATATAGAGAAATAAAGTGCTAGGAGGAAATGGGATCTATAACATCGAAATCAATTCTCCAGAAACTCGTCAGTCCCGTAAACAGTTAGATTTGCAGCACAAGCTGAACCAAATATGTGAATGAGTGGAAGGGAGAACAGGCCTCTAAGTAGAGAACAAGAAGATTTGATCGTGTCGGTAGAATTGAAGTTGGCGATTAAGTCACCAGAAAAATAGTCGTCGTGGTTGTGATAGTAACCGATAGATGGCTAGAAAGAAATGAATAGAAGAGAAAGCACCAGACCGTCCAGACCGGGAGTCGAAGAGTCAGCGCATCCAACCACCGGGGTTAACGTGAGCTTTGGATTTAAAAATAAAGTGACCAAATGTCGTATTGCGGAGATGGCGGGAATGGCCACTTGGGCTGGAATGGAGATGTGGAAGAAATCTTTTGAGTCAAATACTGATACAAAAAGACTGATGACAGTCGGCAATACAAGTCTGCTGATATTGGCAAGGAATCTGGAATTTGGATGTGAGAGACAACCAAAGTGACCTTCAGTCATAAGTTAAGGAGCGAATAATCAATAACGGTTGACGAGTTGATGAAAGAAGAGATTTTCAATCGAAACCTGGAAAAAATCATGGTTCCTACCGGATAAATTTGTGTTGTCACAAAATCGGGACGACTAGACGCTTTTGGAAGTTCCTCTAGCTTGACTGATTTTATTTTTCTCTTTTTGGAGGGTCATAGATGCATATTATTGGCCAATACCCACTTTTTGTTTACAGCATCCTACAAGTTTAAGAATGGTGATAGTGCTTGCTTTTGGTGCTGCATGTCGTTACATACAAAAAAAACTTTGTGTGTTACAAATACTCTATTTCATGGGAATTCTATATCACTTTATCTGGTCTACTCCATATAACTGAGGATATCTTCTGAGCCCAAAAAAAAAAAAATCCGATAACATCTGCAATCCCAGGTTGCTTCTTGAACCAACATATTCAGGCCGGAATCCCCAACATGAAGTTCCAAACACCACATGGAAAAGGCCAATGCACAAAACAGGTTTCATGTTACAAGTGTTCAAATGTATTTTCTGTTTTCAGCAACGGTCTGTGCACTACATTTGCTTCGACCTGGGTTCCAGTGTTGATATATGGTCTACTAGGATAGTTATATATATGAAGATTAACTTGATGCGTTTGCAATCCCTAAGGCATGGCCTAAAATTTTACTATACCTTTTGAGTCTTGACCTCCAGAGGACCTTCATTTTCTCAAAACTTGGCTTTTCTCTGTCACGCAAGTCGTAAAAGTCATTAGTCCAAGAAACTTCATCGATGCCACATACAACGCGCCCGCACCATCACTTTTCCGCGTTTTGTGGGTCTAGTCCCCCCACGCGCATTAGGGTTTTGTCTCACAAGGCAACTAGGGTACGAAAGACTATCTGTCCCCTGTAAGATAATTCCTAGCTATAGTGTTGCTATATATAATGTTCTGTCTATATAAGCTCCAAGCTTTTTGATTGGCAAATGGAAATGGCCTTCAACCGACAGTTTAGGCGGTTGCTTGCTTGGATGTTCGCTTGCGTAGCTGGTTTCCGTGAGCCATTAACTGCAAATGTGCTACTGGGAATGTTCGGATGGTGCCTGGAGTTGTCTAGGTTTCGGATCTGGGTTTACGTAGTGACGATTTGAACAGCAATGCAGCGTCAATTCGAAAGATATGCAGGAATGTTATTGTTTTCAAGCATATTGTAGAATTTCATAATTGTTAAGGATAGGTATAAATACTGCAGAAATACCACACAATTTAATACAAGGGAGATCGCTCAGCGGGAGGTGTTCTAGCCTCCCTTGGGGACATATGACCATGTGAGGAAGGTCACTAACCCTAACATAAGATAACAACTCAATTTGATAACATTCGTTTATAAACTAGCTCAAATACCTAACAGATATACCATATGATGGATATCGTGCTTAATACTTCTCAAGTAGCCATAAAGAAGCGGAGTGACAACTACTCGACTTGACGGGCTTCTTCATTGGGACACAAGGCCATAGTAAAAACGTTAGAAACATTGATATATGCTGTGCTGGAAACCAGGAGAGTCAGTAATGTCAGGTCTCAAAGACATGTATATAAGCGTAGTGGTGGCTCTAACTCGCCCCGATATACTGTATCTTGAGTTGTCAATGGCTATTTCTCATACATAATGTTGTCTTTCATCTTCCTCTCGGCGGTCGCGTGTAGCCTAGTTATGGCAATAACACCGGCTTCGATCGGCAATTTTACGCCCAATGTTCCACAAGACATCTTTCTCACTCCGCATCGTGTACGTAACGACTGTATTTAACAGAATATATGACTACTTACTTTTATAAAGGATCCATCCATGTTTGCCTCAAGCCTGGAGAGTACTCTTGGTCTTCTAGTAACTACTCGGTAGACGGTGATATCTAGCATCTTTAATGGGATTTATATTTACATAATCAATGGAACTCTTCCGCTTTCAGAAGAAGATGTTCAGTCAATTCTGGCAACTCATCCCCCGTCGTCAAGACTTGGCCTGTTTGGCATATCCTTCCCCTGTTAGTATTCATTGCCTGGATTGGGTCGGGACAGTTGTTCCAGGTATCTCGCAAACGAACCGCTGAAAACCCGCCTCATCAGATGACCCAGGTAGACTTGTTCTACGCAAGGAATCTCACTGGCGCTGGGTTCCACATCACTATTGTTGACACCGGGGTTGATTATCTCTATTCAGCTCTGGGTGGCTACTTTGGAGCAGGATGCTTGGTGACGAAAGGTTACGACTTTACCGGAGATTCCTACGATGATACTTCGGCGCCACTTCTGGATGATGATCCATATGATGAATGTATCGGACATGGAATTCACGTGGCTAGTATTATTGCAACTCAGAGCAATCTCCTCGAATTTGTGGGAGCGTCACCAGATGTGACTCTCGGAATGTATCAAGTCTTCAGATTTTCGGGAGATTCTACTTCTGATATCATCATGGCAGGTATTGCGCGGGCTTTTAATGATGATACAGATGTAATAACCGGGCCTCCTGGGCTTCCAGTGGCTGGTCACAGGATGTTGTGGCTGAGTTGACTTCTCAAATTGTAGCTGCGAGTGTTCCATACACCTTTGCAACTGGGAATGAAGTTGGAGAGACTGAAGATGCTTTTGTGGTGAGTTCGCCTTCAACTGGTGATGGCGTGATTTTGGTCGCATTTTCCGAGAGTGTTAAGCTTCCCGTGCACGACTCTGATACACAGACTGTGAGTTATTCCAACTCCGGCGAAGATTGAGACTTTGTCAACACTTTCTCAAGTTGGGGCCCGGTCTGGGACTTGATGGGGTTGAAGCCCCAATTTGGAGCCCCTGGCGGTGATATCCTGTTAACGTATCTCCGCGCTATGGGAAGCTATGTTATATTTCCTGGAATGTCTATGGCAACACCGTTGGTGGCCAGAATTGTTGCACTTATCTCCCAAGCTTGCGGCACCAAAGATGCCAATCTCATCGAACGCTTACTTTTGGCGACAACAAAGCCGAACTTAGCGAGATATGAGCAGGATGACGGCACTGTGATTACAGAAAGTCTGTTGGGGCCTGCTATTCAGCAAGGCGCAGGCTTGGTGCAAGTGTTACAAAGTGATGATGATTATAGCTCGGAACTTCCTACTAAAGTTATGTTTCAGCTGCTGGCACCGGAGAACCACACCGAGTGGACAGTTTCTACTCAAGATGAGACTGACTATCAGTGCGTATCCGTCCATTTACACATGGGAAACGTCTGGATCTCCAGAAGTCAGGGTAGAGTTAATTCCATTAGATATTAGCGATTCCAAGAGTTTGGGAAACATGTAAGATTGGCATAGACGATATATTGCTCCGATTGATCGGATTATGAGTTGGAATGGGTTGGTGGCAGACGAAACGCATGCCCCGCCTGGATATTACAAACCGAAATATTCGGCTTTGCAGCCGCTGGGCGATGTGGCTACTGTTGAAGACTGGGATACGGTTTTTTATGTTTCGTTCTTTCTACGATATGTGGACCAGTTGGTCTGAAAAAGACTTTGTATCTCCTCAAAGTCCGTGTCTCTATACGACAAGTAGAAAGAATAAAAGTATTTGTTCATAATGGCTATGTTAGAGCGTCTTGGATCTAATTGCTTCAGTAGTGACTGAGAACAAAATGCAGTCAGCTCTTCATTCCTGGTCAATACATATATTGCTAGATTTTCCTTTCTATAATCCGAAAATTGTGTTTGCAAGATGTACCTGAAGCTAGTACCAGACCCTCTGCCACCTCGAATATTTATTAGAAGGTACATGCAAAGCTCATTACTTGTGATTTGATGACTCTAGCCTGATGCATCACTTCACCACTGCGCCGTTAATCACAATAACAAGTCCTTTTATTTCTATCTCGCCTGATAAAGCATCTAAAGCCGGAGGGCCTGTCTCATTATCTGTATAAACTCCCACACATGCTCGAACTTAGTGTACAGTGCTACTGGTGCCACCCGAATAACATCTGGCCTCCGCTGATCAACCACAACACCGGCATCCTCGAGAGCCCTGGCAACCCCTTCCATCAAACCTTCCCGGAACTTGACACTAAGCTGAGTTCCTCTCTGACTTGGTTCTCTTGGTGTCAAGATCTCAAACACATCTCCATATCCGGCTTTTCCGGCATCTTGGAGAATTTTGTTCAACAACAACTCGGCATATCCCGTCATAACCAACGACTTACTCCGGATGTCCTTAATGCTTGTCTTAGCAAAGACTGACAATGCTGCCTTTAAGCTTACCAGGTCGATGGCCGAAGGATTTGACAATTGAAAGCCAGCTGCCCCGGGCGTTGGCCGAAATGTATTCCGCATCTGGAAACGGGTATCCTTGTCATTACCGTACCACCCAGCCAGGCGAGGCCTGTATTCAAACTGATCGTCGTAATCATTAATGATGGCAGAATCACGCTCAATTTTTGTGACACCTCCGTGACGCTGGTGAACAAAAGCGCCAGCGATGGCACCAGGGCCTGCGTTGATGTACTTGTAAGTACACCAGACAGCAAAATCGACGTTCCAGTCATGCATCTTTAGCTCTACATTTCCCGCAGCATGAGCAAGATCCCAACCCACCGTGAGACCACAATCTTTGGCAAAACGAGTGATGACTTCCATCTCAAAAAGCTGGCCGGAATAATACTGGATTCCAGGCAGTAGTAAAAGAGCAGCAGTGTCCCTGTATTCCTTAATGACATCTAGGATGCGTTGGGTAGTGATGATGGCCCCATTATCAGGCTCTATCAAGATCAGATTGTCTTCTGACAGTCCATGCCAGCCAAGTTGACTTTTGACAGCGTAGATATCACTTGGGAATGGCTTCCATTCCATGATGATTTTAGTTCGAGAACCCTGTGGCTGATAGAAACTAGCCAGCATCAGATGCAAATTAACTGTCAAGCTGTTCATTAGGACCAGTTCCGATGCCGAAGCACCAATAAGATCAGTCGACAACTCAGCACAAGCAGCTGCAAGGTCTTGCCAAGGCGGAAGAGGAGAGCCCTTAGGAATTCGAAAATGGCCATTGACACCCAGGCCAGCCCATGTATTTAACTGGATGTTGAGATGTTCTCTCAAGGCCACAGGCTGAGGGCCCAACGAGTTGCCGACAAAATACAGTGTTTGTCCAGAAGTGTCTGTGGATAATGTGAGTTTATGTGGGGATTGCCTAATAGAAGCCGGCAAGTGACTTACTATCAAGAGATTCACCACGTACTGACGCCTTTGTTGGAATGAGAAAGTCAGATCGGAGGTATGAAAGTTTGTCTTGGAGATCTAGAGAAGTCGCAAATTCTATAGTATTGGCATCTCCAGGGAATACATCAGTTATCCCCTTGCGCAACTGCTGTTGCATTTGCTCTAGAGCAGACATTTTGAGAGTATAATATAAATAGAAATTGTTCCGACAGATATAGAAATTGTGAGAACCGGATGTCTTGATATGTCAGTTCTGAGGTTGAATATGATGAGATCAGAAGTAAGTCCTGCACCAATGATGTGAACTTGATGACTAGCTTTGTGTTTGCGAAGAAAAATAAGGACTCTTGCTCACTTTATTCTCAACATGACTTATTAAATATTATTTTTTTTATTGCAAAATCATGAAAAAAAGTTCCGTATCCGATATGGTTATCTAAGCAAAGCTAATTTTAAGTCCATCCAAGTATATGCAGGATCCGAAGTTAGTCCCAGACATCCGACATCCGACATCCGAGATATGGATCTAGTCCCAAAAGAGGCAATGACACCTGCTACTTACAGCCAATCAAATCTAAGATCCATACATGGAACTCCGAATCGTCATTCTGTACCAAATATTCCGTCAATAGTCACCATCCATTACAGGGCGGAGATAGAATCTATTTGGTAGGCCAACAGAGTTAGAATTTTTATTCAAACTATGAGGGGAGCATGGTATCTACATACACCACATCCACAGAACTCCCACTGTCCGCTTTATCATCACTCTGCTGCTTCTTTGTGAGACCATGATGATAACTTTTGATTATCATTACGGCATATATAAGAAGTTCTGTAACGTGACAAAGCAAAACTTCAAGCCGGAAAATGAGCATCCTCATGGTGATGCAAGTGCAAGGGGCAACTGATTTCTATTTAAAGGGTTGTGTTCACCTCTTGTTCCGACTTTTCTCTCTTGTTTACAACATACCCAATCCCGTAATACTTCATGGCCATTCACTAGCTGTTCCTTCCCTCACCTTCATAATTATTCATCACTTCACAAGCCTCACCTCACGCAACATTGATTATGCCGGCTCGGGTCTCAACAACAGCACCGACTGAGGCAGAACTTGGTCAGTTGCTGACACAATACGGCATCTCGAGTAACGGATTTATCCCAGAAAACACGCCTTTGCTCAGTCTCCCTCATTCAGCTTATGCTCCTTGGGAATCATTGGTATCCGACCTGCCTAATCTCATCAAGACACAACAAATCCGGCAGAAAGTGGATGAGTTATCCATTATATCAACAGAGCATCTGCATCAGGAAGCAGAATGGCAACGAAGCTATGTGATGCTAGCATTTCTGACGCACGCGTATCTTTGGGGAGGAAACAACCCATCAGAAGTCAGTAACGACTGAGTTTCCGACTGACTGAAATATATTAACAATTACGGCAGGTCGTTCCACCTCAGATCACTGTGCCTTTCCTAACCATCTGTCGTCATCTCGATCTTCCTCCTGCCTTGACCTACGCTGCCAGCAACCTATGGAACTTCACTTTTACCCCGGGTGACTCCATTACGAACCCTGAAGCTCTTACCATACCAACCTCATTTACGGGAACAAAGTCCGAAACTTGGTTTCTCGGAATATCTGTCTCTATGGAAGCAGCTGGAGCTCCAGTAATCCCACGCATGGTTCAGGCTATGAACATGGTCAAAGATCAAGCTTTTGTTCAAATTACTGAGGCTTTGTATTGTCTTCGAGATTGTATCAATGCTACGCGGGCATTGTTAGAGCGGATGCCAGAGTATTGTATCCCCGAGGTCTTCTATCATGAGATTCGACCGTTCCTTGCTGGATCTGCTGGTATGGCCCATGTTGGGTTACCCAATGGAGTCTTCTACGATGAAGGCCATGGAAAAGGCGAGTGGAAGGCGCTAAGAGGAGGCAGCAATGGCCAGAGTACATTGATCCAATTTTGGGATTTGGTCCTCGGCGTTAATCACAAAGGAGAACCTATAGATTCTGAAAGATCCCAGCGTATAGACTACAGCAGCTCCAATCCACAAAAGCTAACCTTCTTCGACGAAGTACGAGAATACATGCCCGGTCCTCATCGAGCATTCCTCAAGTACATCCGAGGGCTTCCATCAATCCGTAAACTAGCACTTTCACAGCCAAGGTGTCAAGAACATGAAGATCTTGGGCGCGCGTACCAAGAAACCATTGATTCGCTAGCGAAATTCCGGAATTCCCACATGAGCATTGTGACTCGATACATTATTCTTCCGTCAAGAAGGGTTCAGGCCAATGGTCCGAAGGTGGATCTTGCAAGCGCTTCGGCTGGTAATCACAGAAACTCGTCATTGACTGGAACCGGTGGGACACCATTAATACCTTTTCTGAAGAAGGCTCGGGATGAGACGCTAGATGCAGGTAAACCATATTAGCGGGGTTAATATTTGTGGTAACCTTGACAAATAGAACCATCCGAGATTGAAAACAGAATGAGAAGAAGTAATGAAGTAATTAAGTATAAAGGTATTAGGTAAACCCCAATTGTGAACAAGTACGTAGCGTTATCTATAAATTATCGAGATATTGAGATACAAAACAAACTAATATTTCTTCTTACCTTCGCGCAAATATATACAATGCATCACCCAGTCACCAACCATCAAAGTTACCAAACCCACCTTTCTTCTTAGCCTTTTTCCGAACAGGCTCCTCCCAAACAACCTCTTCAGCAACCTCCCCAGTTGGGGCGGCCGTCAAACCCTCTTCTCTGGCCTTCTTGAGATACTTACCCACGGACCCTTTGGCACTTTGTTCAATCACGCATCCATCGTTCAAGATGCGTTTTCCTGTCCACGTGACCTTGTCATCTTCGGCACCACCTGCTCGGTCAATCGCCTCGGCTTTAGCTTCTGCCTTTTCCTTATCAGACTTCTCCTTCTGGAACTCGGCAAATGGATCAATGTAAACGACAATATCTTTAATGATGATCTTGTTCAACGGTCGATCTGAACCATCGGTAGGGACATTTTCCATCCGAGCCAAGGGATCTGAAGACTTGATACCATCACCCTCAATCACACGGCCAAAGATGGTGTGTTTACGATCAAGATGTGAAGCAGCAGCATATGTAATGAAGAATTGACTCCCGTTGGTGTTTTTACCCTTGTTGGCCATACTCAGGATACCACGGCCGTTGTGAGTGTGGGGGCCGTCGAATTCATCATTGAAGTTTTTCTTCCAGATGCTGGTCCCACCACGTCCTGTTCCGGTGGGGTCACCACCTTGCAACATAAAGCCTGGAATGTTGCGATGAAATGTGACTCCTCGGTAGTATCCGGTCTGGGCCAAACGAACAAAATTCCATACAGCTTTCGGAGCGGTATCCGTGTGCAATTCGAAGTTGAGATCACCTAGATTGGTCTCGATACGGGCATAGCCCTTATGCTGAACTACCCTGGGTCGCAACATGAACTCCTCATCAGTCAGTATTGCTCTTTCACCACTTGTTGAGATTGACAATCCGGTACTGGTAAAACTGGCGGCAGTCTTTCCAGTGGTATAAACTGCTGCGTTTGCTGCTGGTTTTTTGTCATTGATCATCTTTGCAGCAGTTGACGTTGGTTTAGCAGAAGTGGTCGTAGCTACGGCCTTAGATTCACGCTCCCGACGTGCCTTTTCCACAGCCATCTTGGCACGCAAAACTTTGTCACCCACATTTCCGAGGGCACCGATGTTGATATTGCCTTCAAGAAGCTCTTTCTTTTGTTCGGGCGTCAAAAGAGCTCCAGTTCCTGATGAGAGATGTTTGAACTTGCTGAGATCGCGGGCTCCAATCGAGTGTGGATTTTGCAGGGTGATGATGTCAGATCGTGAAAATGGTTGATCGTCCAAAAGATCCTGCCACATTTTTGGCTTCAAGTTCATTCTTTCCACGGTATCATAGGCAAAAACGTTTGCGTAATCACCATGACGGATAGCAACAATATGTGTGTTATCTGTAAAAACCTTGAATGTGACAGGATCAACCAAATCACCATTACCATCCTCATTGTGAGAGAACTTCAGTTTGATCAAATCTTCTGCCTTCAGAGGCTCACCATCAACTGGGTTCGTAGTGTTCGTCTCCAGCCATGACGAAATCACTTCGGAGTCGAATATGATACCGGATGCTGTACAAACTGCATTTTTGAAGGGCTGAAGACTGGCCGCACAAAAGTTGAAAGGAAGTTGTTTGAACGTGCCATCTCCACATTTACGGGCTGTTGCCGCACCACCACTAGCAGTAAATAAGTCTGCCGAAGACCATTCACTATGTGTAATCTTGGCCTCGTTAGTACAAGCGCTGTTGAGTGAAATCAGATGAGATGCATACATATAACTTGTCAGAACCTACTAGATGTCAGTTTCTTGTCTTGCAGTGTTTCTGGGCGTCAAACACGTACCTTTACCCATGTTTTCAGTTTAATTTTGCTACAACTGAGCTGTGTATTTACTCAACAAGGCTGAGTACTTTTTATATACTGTAATTCATCCTTCATGCAAGGCTGGCGATACCCTGATCGCGACCATGCGCGGTAACCCTAACTTACCTGTCTAACAAATGAATGCGGACACCAATCCTCTCGATCCGGGCATCTGCTGACAGCTGGCTTTTCAGCCAATCAACGATCGTCGCACGCCGCATCATTGAGAGCATGTAGCTAAAAGGTTTAGCTTGCACCGCTTAGTAGCAAGCTGGTCACAGAATTGCTCGTTTCAAGAATACAACCATTGAAACAGCTGTTTCATTTCCGTTCATGAGATTTTGCAAAAATATACAGAGTAATTTACAACCCCACGATATCTGCACGTCATCTCCACTGGTCAAATCCACATCAATCCCGACCAGATCACTTGCTTGTTCCACATATTTGGAATCACTCATCGCTAATATACGCCCCCGATTCCGCAGCCTGGATCCTTGTCACTACATATCAAAGCTACATCTCACGGCAACTTCAACTCGAAAAGCGCTCTACCTATTACAGAGAACAGCTTCATCTCTCATCGCCACACAAGGATACTTGACAGCGCCCCAATCCTGTTTTGAAGCCTGACATATCTGCACGTTCTGCATGGCAATGCTTCTCCACATACAATAACCACGGAAACAAGCCTCTTAGAATCCGACTTGCGCAAGCACTTCTCCACATACATCGTCCACCATGCGCTCATGGTTCTGGTCGGTGGCCATTATGGCCATGTCTTTATGGACGGTTCATGCCATGGAAATTTTACTAGATCAGACTGAGGAGAACAAGAGACAATGTACCGGTATGCCTCACTGAGATTCGCAGGTACCGGGGCTACTCAACTGACACTCACCCAGGAATGTACAGCAAAGCCAACTGGGGCGGCCCAGTGGATCCTTTCATCAGTGTGATCTTCCAGAACGACACTATCGATACTTCTAAAGACCCAATTGTTAGTTTACTGATCTTTGAATGGCATGATCTTGAACTTATTGGTGTCACCGACGCGTACAACCCAAATGAGGTATGTTCTGGACCATAACATCGACTTATCTGGACGCATTCTGACCTTGTCCATTATAGCGTCTTTTGGAGCTTTGCGATAAGGCCCAAATCGGTACTAGAGCCTGTAAGGAAAGCGACTACGGACAATTCATGGTCGCCGCCAACGCCACCGAAGCTTCCAAGACCCTGATCTTCAACCAAGCAGTCCACCTCAACAATCCTCATGTAAACTCCTATCCTATCAAGAAGACGGGCTACTACTGTGTATTCACTGAACCTTTTACCACTCAGACTTACAGTGGTATTGGTGTGTTCCGTAATGCCTATGGTGAGCTACCTGCTACGCAGGTTCCTAAGTTGCCATTTTATGGCGGTGTGACGCTTTGTTATGCTGTTGTTGCTGTTTTCTGGGGGTTCCTATATTATATGCATCGTCATGACATTCTTGCAGTGCAAAATTATATCACTGCTATCCTGGTATTCTTAGTTGTTGAAATGCTCATGACATGGGCCTTCTATGGTAAGTTTCCGACACAAGTTCAGCCAAACTTCAGATCCATTCTAACCCATTCTAGATTACCTGAACCGTAACGGCCGTAATTTGGGCGCCAGCATTTTCATGGTCATCGTCGGTATTCTCAACGCAGCCCGGAACTCTTTTTCTTTCTTCCTACTTCTGATTGTCTGCATGGGCTACGGTGTAGTCAAGCCGACTCTTGGCAAAGCCATGGTATATGCTCGTTGGTTGGCCTTGGCGCACTTCATTTTTGGCTTAGTGTATGCTATTACTGGTCTCTACATCACCCCCGAGTCCGCCGGGCCCTTCCTCCTTTTTGTTGTACTTCCTTTGGCTGCAACTCTCACTACCTTCTATTGCTGGACTTTGAACTCCCTCAACGCCACTCTTAAGGATCTCCGTGAGCGTAAGCAGAATGCCAAAGAAAGCATGTACCGCAAGTTGTGGTGGTGCATACTTTTGTCTATCTTTGTCACATTTGGCTTCTTCTTCATCAACTCCCTTTCTTTTGCCAATGTCAGCGATCCCGATTATGTCCCCTTCCATTGGAAGACCCGGTGGTTTGTTCTTGACGGTTGGCTGAACATTATCTACTTTTGTGATGTCTCTTGGATTGCCTATGTTTGGCGTCCCACTGCCAACAACCGCCGCTTCGCAATGAGTGACGAGATTGCTCAGGATGATGATGGCACTTTTGACCTTGCCAATCTCGGACAACCAGATGGTCTTTCCGATAGCGAGGATGACGAGGAAGCTAGAGTTGGCTTGCCGGGTAAGCAGCAGCAGACCGGAACTACGACAGGTCCTAGCGCAGGTATGCCGAGCTCTAGCATCTCAAGATCCGCATCACAAACACAGGCCAAGCCTGTTCAGGCACAATCGAAACGTATGTCCGAAGAGATGTTCGCCGTAGGCTCGGATGATGAGACGGATTCGGACCTCGGAAGTGATTCGGATAGGGATGAAGGAAATTCAAGTGATGAAGATGCGAAGTTGGTGAGAGGAAAAGGTAAGAAGAACGAGTAATATATTGGATTATCTCAACAAACTCATGTGATGGAACTGAGTGTAGGATGCATAGTTTCTGTAAAGTGGGTATTTCTTTTGGGTTTAGAGGATATCTTGTTTTTGGGTCTCTTCATGGCTTTTGTAGAATGAGAATGTATATTACAATTTGGACTAGCTATTATTGGAGACCTTTGGTCGATGATATTAAATGTTCTATTGTTGCACAGACAGTCTGTCTGGATTTTGCTACATGTTACGTATGCCATCAGCATCATCAGGCGACATCACCACCAAAGCCCACAGGCCTTCTCCGCCCTCCATTTTCTGGGATGATGGCCAGGAAATAATACAGCCGCCCCATTCCGTCGGCATTCGAGTCAACTAATCTTTTTACAGATTCTTCGACTATTCGAAACTCGGCAACATCCATCTTCCTTCTCAGTTGTTCCATCCGAGCTTCCAAGCCCATGGCCTTCAGAAAATCGCTTTGAAAAACCGGACCATGAATTTCAACCCCTTCACTCGAGTTCAAAGTAGCGTCAATGAGGGCGGTAAAGTTGACGTCGGCGCTAATATCAACAAGACCAGCCTGAGAGAAAGGACTAACACGCTTGTGGTTTTGAATACCACGAATGGATTTTGATGGTATACCATCCACAACTCCATAATCAATAACGAGAGCAGCACCTGCAGGTCTGGACTTGCGGTACTCGAGAGTACCTCCAATCCGTGTAGCAATGTCTGTAGCATATGCGTCACTCTCGAGCGAGATCTCAATGGTTTGTCCGAGTTTTGTTGGAGACGGAATAGAACCTTGTTGTATAAAAGCTGGTAATATGCGGGAGTGTCTCGTAGGAGACTGAGAAACCACCAACTGGAAGTCTGGTACCGGCCCGTCTTTCTCCAGCGGATGAGACCTCAAAGTCTCATGCGTGGAGTTGGGAAACACTGGGCGAACAAGTAGCTCCCTCCAGTCAAGCTTTGTCTTTTCATTCGGGGGTGGTATGGTTGAAGGTTGAGCAAGAGGTGTCGAAGAGGTAGAGATTGGGCCCCGCATAACAGTGGGAGGTATATCAACCGGAGAATCTACGGTCTCAAAAACATGGATCGGAAGAGCATCGAAAAATTCGTGAGCCAGAATCATAGGAAATGATTCAGGGCTGCATTTAGGGAGATGCTCTCTGGTTCTAGCCCAAGTAATTTTGACGGAAGGTCTCAGCCGCAGGCAGCTCTCAAAGCGACCAGTCTTGGGGTCTTGCGTCGGTGGACGGTCCGGATCACCAAACAACTTCCACTGAGTTTGCATCAGTTCAGGACTAGCTTCAAGCAAATGAATAGCCTCCAGATAGTTGAACATTGGGAATTTACGCATAACGCGCAATATATCATCCATCAACTGCCCTCTTCCAGGACCAAATTCATACAACTCTAGACCTTTCTTTGGTTGGCCTTGACTTACCCATTCAGCAACAAAAAAGAGACTGACTAGCTCACCAAAAACCTGACTGATCATTGGAGATGTGACAAAGTCACCCTTATGACCAAACTGGTCTCGTGAAGTATCAAGAGCGCCGTTGTAGTAGCCGGCATCGTCACCAGTCATGCACATCCGCATATATGAAGCAACAGGGATGGGACCAGTGACCTGAGAAGTGTTAAAACATGTTTAAGCATGTTGAGCCTGGTCAGTACTAGTGTATTCTATGACTTACTGTTATAGCTTGTGATAAGCGTTCTGCCAAGGGTGTGGACCATTCTCGCTTTACGGGTTCTCGCATCAAAGAGGGAATGATCGGCCGCCCTTCTTTGCTGTGTCTCCACCGAGCCCCAAGTCCAGGACGAAATAATGGGACCCGAGCTATTCGATTGAGAGCTCTCATTATTTGAGATTATTCTGTATATAATCCAGATTTTCAAAATTTTCTGGACTCGACAATTCCAATGACAAGGTTGGTTTGTGAAACGTCAACAGAAGCTCGTTTCCTAATTAGGATAAGGCTGGTGATGACAATTGCCGGTACCCACTTTAATTTCTAGAAGCCTTGCGAGATTGTTGATGTCAGTGATTGTTGACCAAGACATCGTGAGTTTACGCAAGTCTTTGCAGTAATACCAATTTGTTGCTGATTTGCGTGATTATTGTTTAATCCAATTTCAAATCTCTTTCGCGATTCCTACTTCACTTCCATTTCACCATTGCTTTCTAATAATGTCGTCCCGCTGGACAGACACAGCCGAAGATATTGCGCTGAAAGAAGAGCATAAGAGAGCCAAAGCTGAGAAGAAGTGCCAAAAGTTGGCACGAAAGGCTCGAGAATCACAATCTGTCTCTACGCAATCAGAAGTTCTGTCGCAGTCTATAGATCCTACGGAAGCCTCTAGTTTTACGCCTCGGTATCCTCGTCGCATAACCGTTAGACCGAACGACACCCACTTCGCGGAGATCCGCGGATTAAAACCTGGGGAGGAAGCCAAATATGACATGCTTCAGTTTGAAGGTGGCTATCTTGGAAGGCCCGAGTCTTCTAAAGTATATGAGAAGCTCAACAATGTCGCGGAGGGGAGTTATGGAAAGGTTGTCAGAGCAACCTGTAACACAACTGGCCGAACGGTTGCTGTGAAGAAGTTGAATTCTGAGATTAGTATAAATCGGAAGGTTATTCCGGCTTCTGGTCTCAGAGAGATTCGTATCTTGAAAAATTGTAACAATCGAAACATTGTCAAGTTACTGGACGTTGTGTCTGCGAATTCCAGTCCGGTGCTCGATACGTGAGTTTATCCGCTGATTAACATTGGGGGAGCTTTATTAACCATCATTTTATATGTCAGTATCGATATCGTACTCGAATTCGCGGCTCATGATCTTTATGGACTCCTGAAAACTCATACACCCGGATTCCTTCCGTCCGAAGTTAAGACCCTTCTCCATCAACTACTATCGGGACTGTCCTACCTCCATTCCCATTGGATTGTGCATCGCGACCTCAAACCTTCCAACATTCTGCTCACTGATAAAGGTGTTTTGAAAATTGCAGACTTTGGAATGGCTCGTTACCTTGCTGACCCAAACCCCTATCCACTCACCAAGTTGGTCACTACTCTTTGGTATCGTGCACCAGAAGTAATTCTCGGGGCGCGTGATTATTCATTTCCAGTGGATCTGTGGAGTGTTGGTTGTATCTTTGCGGAGATGATCATGCGAAATCCGTTGTTTGAAGGGGCCAGTACTGAATCTTCGCTGATCTCAAATATCATTGCTTTCTGTGGCCCTTTTTCTGATTCTTCATATCCGGACTATCGTCGTCTGCCAAATTCCGAGCTGTTCAAAACACAAATTTTGTCTCCGTTGGTCGTTGGTAAAAATGTGCGATCCTCAGTGGCACAAAAGATGCCTGGATTATCCGATGGGGCTCTTGAATTATTCGAGAGCTTATTAAAGCTAGATCCAAGCAATAGGTTAACAGCGACAGAAGCTTTGGAGAGCAACTACTTTCTCGAAAAACCTAAGGGAAAACCGGAACACCTCTTCCCAACATTCCCGAGTCGTGCCAATCTAGAATATGTCCCGGAGCGGTGAGTATATTGAATGTATATTGAACTTCAATGGAGCTCAATCCATGACACGTCTAAGATAATGATTATTATAAAATGCCAAGATATAAATGGTAAAAAGGTTGTGGCATTAGTAAAATTTCTTGTGTTTATATTGACATTATGTAACCTGAATTCCTGAGGCCTGCGAATCCCATACTCTCTATTTTCTTCGACTTCAACAGTTTCAATGCCCAGATTTGTACACAATTAGAAGTAGAGCAACCCAAATGCCTAATGTAAAATTATCATCATAAAATCGATAGTAAGGAGGGAAAAAAACAATTGCAATCCATAATCAGACTGAAAAAAAAATCAAAATCAAAATCAAACCCGATATTTGTAGTATACTTATAAATCAAGAAAAAAAAGTGTTTTGGCAGAACAAACAACCGAGGCACATCTTTAGTCACCCAACTACTGTTCACGATATTGGACCATACCTTAGAGAACTCAAGGATATATCATTCCATTGCTGTCAAAGTTCCGATTCTTTGGAATCTCCGATGCATACACTGTGATCCAGACACAAACACCAACCACATTACGTCACATTGCACCACATTAGTACTGATGTGAGGGTCAAACCCCCATTTATAGATCAAGGCCACTTAGGAACCACATGAAGCCAGCCGATGCAAACAAACTCGTGACGATCATTGGGATGATAAGTTCGTTGTTGATGCGAGTACCGGCACCGACGATGCAAGTCGTGCATTCCCAGTTGGAAAGGTTCGTGTATGCGGCAGGAGTATAAAGTCCGAAAGTGAAGACTGACTGGACACCAAGATAACCGGCCTCGGCAGTGTCAGTGATGGCAGCATCAGAATCTTTGACAATCAAAGTGTAGTTATTGGGGACAAGAGGCTTCTGAGCATCGGTAGCTTGAACGTTAGAGTCCCAGGTGAAAGTAGCAGGGCTCTGCCATGACATGTTACCGGTAAGAGTCCAGGTCTGAGTGATGGAAGAGCAAGAGAGGATGACATCAACGGCAGTAGGTGTGGCCTCGACATAGGTATAGTTCCACTCCCAGGTAATAGTGTTACCGGCCTTGTACAGCGGCTTGTAGGCAGCGGAAGTGGGATTGATCATGGTCATGGAACCAGCCTGGGCACCAGAAAAACTGGTGTGGCTGGTAGTGTTACCAGACTTGGATCCGGTAACCTTGGAACTAGACTTGGCGGTAGTGGTGGCTTTTCCGGTACTAGTACCGGTGGCACTAGTTCCGGTTTCTGATATGGTAAAGGCATTGGCAGTGCTAGTAGCAGTATCATCAGTGGCGGAGGAAGAAGCAACAGCTAGTGGAGAGGTATAATGTTAGGATTTGATAAGTGACTGACATAAAAGTAATAACGAATATTCGCAGGAGATAACGTACCTGTGTTCTGGCCAACCTGCGAGTTATCACTAGCTCGAGCAACAAGAGAGTTCAAAGGCGGCATCCAAGCGGGCCACGCCTGAGCAACAGACGCGGCAGAAGCGAGGCCAAAGGCAACGCGGGCAATCGTTCTCGAAACCTTCATTATGTCGTGATGTCGTGAAAATTAGGTCGTAAGCTAGGTCGAAAGTTTCAGATGTGTAGGTATCGTTGTAAGCGAATGAACAGATCGAATGTCGATGCCGATATGCAAAACAGATAGCAAAAACGAAAGATTTATATTATCGCTGAGTATTTGTGCTGATTAGGTTAAACGAAAGTAATATGCAGTCTTGAAACTACACGTATATGAGGCGGCAGATCAACAAAAGCCGTGATGAGCGAATGTGGAACGAATAACTAACAAGATTAGAATGTAGAGCCAAAGGGAAGAAATGAAATCAAGAATCCAAGAGAAACTATTCAGGGGCGCAAACCCACGTTCTGAAGGCTCTGAAAGTGCCTATAGGTCCGCAAGAAAACAAAGACACCAAACGTCAAGTTCGATGCTTCCTCACCAGCGGCGTTGTACAAACAAGGGCGCTCCTGGTCACGAATTCTCTGTGTGTTTCCAGCTTGTAGTCTTAGAGCTGGAAGAATTGAGTCCAATGGCTGAGCGGATTAAGCTTTCTTTTCTTCTTCCTACTGACAAGGCCGGAAGAAGCATTAGTGGGTCAAGCCAGTTTTTGTCGTAACGTTTATATTTAAATGTTTTTTTTTGTTAAAGGGGCCAGGGACGCTGCTGGTGGGATTTTACGGATTTGGTGCCGCCTGTGCACGCACGAAACTGAACAAAGAGACAGACGAGGGCCAATGACCAAGATTAACGTATATATAACGAGATTTTTAGGAAAATTCACTTGCCAAAAACATGACAAGAGAAAAAGTGAATACCAGTGGCACAACGCTGACATCGAAGCATTATTTTTCCGAAATCCACGTTACTGACCCAGAAGTTTCGACATCAAACGAAAGTCTCTACAAACGAATAGACGTTACAAATAATATAGGGACACGAGGTCCGTTCCGTATCTGGTACACATTTAATCGCCTCTCACTCGTATGCATAGCCCCTCGATAGAGTCTACATACAGTGCATCTGATTAAGATCGCAAAATCCGACCCACCATCCACCTTGCGACCGAAAAAAAATTCGCTCTACATCTTGATATTTGCATGAATGAGGCGTTCAATTCTCCTAGTTTCTCCAGAAAGCCGCCAATGACAGGTATCTTAACTCTTATTGTTGCTCGTAGTTTTCTTATTCACCATGGACGATTGAAGCGAACAAGGTAATAAATTCTTGAGCTAAACCCTTTTTGAGTCAAAACTGAGCTATGCTATGCTTGCCTCAGTGACAGTCCTGTAGCCAATCACGGGCATTTTCTGCGATTATAGTGCAATAACAACCTAAGCTTCAAATATTCGTATTCCAAAAAGTATAGAAACCCCATGTAAATCGACTAGAGTTCAGGCATAACCATCTATAAATAGCGCTCCCCAGCCAGGTTGACTAGCCGAATGGATCCTTAAGACAAGCTTTTGCTAGGGTTCCTACATTTGGCTGCCAATAAACATGTATATACAACTCGTGTTTCCATTCCAATACCAAGAAAACTTTTAATATAAGGTTGCGCAAATAGGGCCATGTTGCAGAAATGGCAAATAAGACGGGCTGGCAGAGATCATGAAGTCATGGCTGCAACACTAATAATTTAATGGATGGCGGAGTTTTTCCTTGTCTGAAGCCTATGTTTCCAAGTCATTCATTCATGCTCGCTTTGGATACTCAATTGGTTCCATAGGATAAAACCCTAGTGTGTATTTAATACGAATCCTTGATCATGGGCTTGTCTCAATTAAAAACGCAGTTGTTAGTCATCTGGCGTGATCTTGCAGGACCCTGCAGGTCATTAACCCTATATATAGGTTATTCGAAACCCTAACAATATCAGATGTCCGTCACAATGAAAAGGCTTTCCGTTCTTCCAAGGCATGCGCTAAGCGTTTGTAATCCTTTAAAAGATATTCTACTTCTGATAGCCGTATATCACCGGGGTTCTGGATTTCCATGAACCGCTTGACTGGCGGTGCAAGTTTGGCATGCTCTCTAGGTGGGAGAGATAGTGCAAGGTCTGGGAACGCCTATGGTCGAGTCAGTCATATGAACTTGAGAGAAATATTGTTGATAAAGGACATAAAGCTCACTGTGGAAAGATAACCACCATCCGCCAAATTAGCTTCTTTTGACCCTTCATGAGTTGTAGCATCAGTAGAATGAGATAAGGGGGCAGTTGAGCGTCCAAAACCACGGAAAGAACCGATATTCCCGATACTTCCTATACTACCTCCGATGCTCGCCCCGATACTTCCGCCAATGCTGCCAACACTTGAAAGCCGAGCCATGGGATTCAATGAGCTTCCAAAGTTTCTGACACTATCCAAAACAGCCGTATTTCCTGGCGAAGTTCCTAGGCCATGATCTTTCGACACGTCGGGATTAGATGAGCCATTAACAGATCGCGTCCCTGACTTTTTCCCATCTATCACATTCTTAAGACGCTCTTCTAAAGTGGATGTCCGGCAAGAGATGGCTGGTCTAGGCTTCTCATCTCTGTTGACAGAACTGGCACTACTGGCCATTATGGCATCTTCTGGAGACGCATTGATCAATTGCCGAGCCTCATCAAGCGTCTTCGGTACAGTGATTCCTCGCCCCGGAATTGAAGGCTCTCTTAGTCTATTGACAAAGAATTTGTAACTTTCTCCTAAAGTCGTGGATATGTTCTTGAGACCTTGATCAGCTGTCGTGAAGATTTCGGATGCTACGCCCATAGCTGCAGTGGATGTGTTGGAAAGATCGCTCAATGTTCGAGTTTTATTCTGTCGAGAAAGTCCAGCAAGCAAGCTGCTCGATGCCGAAGCTGTTGGCGTTGATGATTCAGAAACTGGTCGAGACTTTATCGCAGTAGCCGTCGTTGTTGTAGTTTGAGGAGATGCCTCGGATGTGATTAGAAGATCAGGTATCAATGCGGATGACCTGACAGCCGTATCCGGTGATGATGCGCCTGATCTCAAAGGTCCAGACGGAAGTTCGTTGTCTCGCAATGTAGACAGATCGACTGTCTCCAAAAATCCAATCGCTGCTTCCAGATTGGTCAAGCAGTACGCTGCTTCACCCGTCAACCGCGCCTCCCACCTAAAATTCTGAATGAAGTGCAGGTCGCTGACAACATTTAGGTTGGTCGGTTCCATAGTAATGAGTGTGAAGATGAGCATAGGCAATATTTCATCAGCCGAGGAAGATGGATGGAAGTGTGCCAATGTTTCAACAATTGCTCGATGGGCATTCTTCAGATGATTGATCTTTCCTAACGGATACCGGCTCTCATGCATTTGTATCAAATAATTTCGGGTAGGCCCCAACCAGTCTCGGAGTTCATTCTGTAACTTGGTATTTATCTCGTCGGCATCCTCTGCTATTTCCCCTAACGACAGACCTAAATCTGATGGGTTGATGCCAACGACCGCTAGTGCTGCTGTTCTTGATCTCAACTTGGCATCCGCGATGGCATCATTAGTGCTGCGATGTCGATAGATTTTCTCATAGATTCCCTCATTTATTCTTTGTTCAACAGCCTCTTCTAGTCGTAATTTCTTCGTCTCAAGTTGTTTTCTAGCCGAACGCTTCGCTGATAGTTCCCCAGGTGTGAGCATTTGTTGAGCTGTCGCATCATTGTCCTTGGAGTCACTCTTTGTAGACGCGTATGAGTTTGATCGCGACGTTAGGCGACGTGCTAGAGAAAACGCAGCATTGCTGTTGTCCGTAGAAACACTGGTAAACTTTTTGTCGTCGGTTTGTGCCTGTAAATAGACAGAGATTTTTGCCGAGGCAAGTTCATAGAAATCTTGGAACAATTGGCGTAGGCGGTCGATAGATGGTGGTGTTGGGTGAATTGGCGCCGTTAATGACTCGATGAAACTGCGACAGAAAGATGTGAGTGAGAGCGCTTCACATAGATTCAATGGAAGTTTAGAATCATATGGCAAATGAAAGGAGAGAAATTTGATTACTTGTCTGATAATGTAATTAGTTCAATTGGTAGCTCAGCCAAATCAATGGGATTTGGATCAATTCTTAGTGCATTTGGTGTCTGTTCAAAGGGGTCTGTCATGGTGAAGTGCTAATTAAAGGGGCTTGTGATGTTGAAATTGTTGTGAGAAAAGTCCTAAGAATGGATATGTAGTAGTCTAAGGGATTAGATTTTGGTAATCGCATCTGGGGTTTTATGGCACCACCTTAGGGTTAGGGTTAGGGTTAGGGTTAGGGTTAGGGTTAGGGTTAGGGTTAGGGT